>JAJJID010000042.1:0-159207 GCA_022204955.1 Macrophomina pseudophaseolina | reverse complement strand
GCGTGGGTGTGCTGCGGCGCGGGATGCAGCAGGGATGTGTGCGTGCGTGTGGGCAACGGCCCCAGGCACAGGCGCATGCAGGGTACGCATGCAGGACAACGACCACCGCTCCGCCAGGGCACTGAAACGGAGCTGGTCATTCAACATCGTACGTTCTCCTCCCTCTCTCGCTCTCTTCTGCTCTTGGCGGCGGTAAGCATGTGTGTCTGAGTGTCTCTTCGCGCGTACTGGCGGTACACGGCGTACGTGCGCCGGGGGAGAATGGGCTGGGAGCCGTGGCAGGCGGGAGGAAGGACGCGACTATACTCCAAACGACCGGATAGGCGAAAGGATGAGAGGGATTATTGATGGGAGCCCGGCACACGCGCCGCGAGATGGCGCATACCCGTCTCTCCAGCTATCACGAGGATCCCACGGATCAGGAGGCGTTCTCACTTCACGGTTGGGCGAGAGGGAGGTAGCCAGAGCGCTCGAGCGCGGACCGGCACGACGACGGGTAAGCGGGAAGGCACTGAGGAATACGTCATGATAGATGATAGTGAGGGGGCAAGGCTAGGAGAATGATAGAAACAGAGGCAATTGGCGCGCGAAGCGTGGGCGCATCCGACTCGCGCCTCTCTGGCAATCGCGATGTGCCCAATTACCCCATCGGTGAATGAACGCCTCCGCCGCGAGATATTGTGTGCTCCACTTGCGAGGGACAGAGACACACAGCTGCGCCACAGGCCGAGATCTCCACCGTTGCAAGCTCCTCAATTTCCGCTCTCTCTACTCCGAGAGGGAATGGGCGGCGTGACATTTGCACACAATGGCACAATTGCGCCCAACAGCTGCCTCGTCACGGGCATCCGTGTGCGCAGCTGCGATCTTGCTCGTCACACCGCCCTCCATCTTGTCCGTATTGTGAAGTGAGCACGCGTCTGAGCAGAGAGCCATGGGCGTGCTCCACGGAGCCACGGGCGTTCAACGAGCCTCGAAGAAGCGTGCACCACGAAGTCAGCAATAGCACACAAAACAATGAAGGACTAAAGTGTAAAGCAGCCACGACAGCACACACCGAGGCGTGACAGCCCTCATCCCGCTTTCCCCGAGCTCAGCATCGAACCGAGGAGTAGGGCCCATGGAGCGCAGCGCTCGGAAGGGGCGGGCGGGAGCTGCCGTAGCGCCGGCGCGCGTCCCATCGGGCATCGTCCACCACACTAGCCCTTCATTTGATCATCTTTAGTGTGGCTTGTGAGCTGCTAGACGGGAAGCTCGAGCGTCCAGCCCAACGAGAGGCTTCCCACATCCCCGGGAACTATTGGCAAAGAGGACAGAGGGACAAGCGTCCGCGGGGCGCGTCAAAAGAGAGATCGTCAGGGACAACGAGAGGGCGAAGAGCTCCCGAGATGGCGTGCTACTGGAAGAGGATAGGGTGGGAAAGAGGTGAGACAGCTCGAGAGAGACTGGGCCAATCGGAGGGTAGAGGCTCGGTGGCCTTGCTATAGCGGATGAAGGCAAGATGCATCCGCGACGACCGGGGGGTGCGCGGTGGAGAACGTAGTAGGGGAGGCTGTCTGCCTCTGAATCGGCGATGTAAGACACGGGCGGGCGACGATCGTATATAGCGTAAATCAAAAGAGCAATCTAGGCGGGCCGGGGAAGGGAGCGAGAAGGGCGGCAGTAGCCGCGACGGGGCGACGGCGGCCTGGGATGCGCGTGGCATGAGGGCTCAGTGGTCCCTGAGGGTGAGCGGGCAGTGGTGGTTGGTCCAGGGCGCGGTCGTACTGCCGCTTGGCAGGCACACGCCCTCACAGGCTCTGCGAGCTGGTAGCGAGCGAGATGGAGTGAGACAGGCGTCCGGCCAGAGCGTGTCCGCGCTGGTGTTGGCCTGTGTCTGCCACGGCGCTCGAGCCCTCCGTTCGGCGGCGCGCTGGCCAGCATGGAGAAAGAGGAATAGACACGAGGCTGCCCCCTCCTGTCGTCACAAATCCCCCGAGTCGTTCGTTTCGACAGTAGCGCCGCCTTAGCCCCCGCCTGGCAAGGCAACAATCATCTCTCCTCTTGACTCGAGCCGCGAATGGAAGAAAAAAAAAATAGAGAAAGACCCCTTGCGCGCGTCCATCGCCACCCCCAATCTCGCTTTCGCCCTCCCACGTCGTCATCCCGCCTCTCGCTCTTCTGCTCGGCGCGAGCCACGGACAATACGTGTGTCCCTGCATGCACACGCGTGCACGAGCATGTCGGCATGGTCTCCGCTGGCCGGCCCGGAGGTATTTCAGTAAACAGAGCGAGTCTCGCCCATTCGCTGCATTTACCTCCCACGCTTCGGCCATCCTCCAATCCTTCCAATTGAAGCGCCTGCCGGAGACAGCGCCGACGTCCCCGAGGTCGCCGAGATTAGCAGATCCATATGTGATGAGACGAGAAGATGGACGAGGGTGAGGAGGGGCCCAGAGATCTCGGGAATAATCAAATGTCTCAGATAACACGCAGCACTGAGGGACAAAACCTCCGGCTCTGATGAACGAAAGAGGCATCATCTGCCACCTCCCCTCCCCTCTCTCCACTGCGGACTGTGTTCCGACGCTGCCAACGGCATCAATGAGAGGCCAGGCGAGCCATACCACCATCAACAGCAGCAACAAACAACAACATCAACAAAAGTCGCCCCCTTATGACGTAGCCGCCGCAGGATCGTACCCGTGCGTGCCGTTATGTGTGGTTGTAGATTCTTAGCGGCAACGAGATGCACACGCCCCCTTGCTGCCGTGCCACAGCTCCGGCTGGCTAAGCCGTCCATAACCGCACTCGTCTTCTTCTTGATCATGGTGTGGCAGCTATCAGAGAAAGAAAATTCCGAGTGAATATGGGTCCTCTGAAACCAGTGCTGAAAGCATCGGCCTTCCCTAAGACCCACCTGCAACGTGCACAGCACTAGCCTTGCAAACGGGTAGCATAGGAAAGACACAGAGGAACAAATGAACACTGTCGTGCTTTTCGGTGAAAAGGAATAAAACAGAAAGTGTGCGACGATAATAGCGACGCTCGTGGAACCCAAAAAATGGCAGTAAGGGATGGGGTGGCATCAAAGCTTACCCGTCTTTCGGCCTTACCCGCACCCTGGTCACTCGTCTTTTCTCTATGTACATACCACGCCCGCTCGCAGTCTCGGCAGCCACACAGTAAGACATCAGAGCAAAGGACATGGGAATCCATGCGATAAGAGAGTTGTGGCGTATCGGCTATAGCAACATATGTAGTCCCCATAAAGGAACCAGAAAAAGGAAACACGGAGATGACGCAGTAGCGAGCACACACGGACTTGCCGCACACTGACTGACACGCACACGCAGCTAAAGGAAAACAGAACGCTCCGATATTATGCACAAACCAGAATATGCCACCTCTCATACACTTTCGTCTGGGAAGTACCTGGAGCCTACCGTCTGATAGCTGGGTACTTCCGATGATAAGCTGACACCCAAAAAAACAAAAATAGGAATTGAACACGGGCTCCGACGCTACCCGTTCACCACTTGCGGACTTCTGGCTCACTTCAATGGCAGCTTTCCAGAAGGGGACATGAGCGCGCGCGGCTCTTTCACTTCCTCCCTGATGCTTACAACATTCGTTGCGTCTTCAACGACATTGCCTGCCTTGTGACGCCACGTCTTGACACTGTGCAGATGTGTCCCAGCATGTCAGGAGTGAGCCTGATCTAATCCTAGGGAAACAATGTGCGCAGTATGTCTTTGACCTCGGGACCGATGAAAGGTCCCACTGCGGCAATAGTCAAGAGATGGTTGGAGGATCGGACGGAAGGGGGCGCTCGGTATATGAGCTCCTCCTTCCGAATATGACAGATATTCAGGAGATGCAGAGAGATATATGAAAGGCCGTCTCGTCATTCGGATTTAATTGTTGTGTGATGGATGTCTGATGCTCGCGCAAGGGGTATCTTGATAAAGGAGGGTTTGCCGCTGGCTGTGTTTTTTGTCCTGGCGATGAAGAGTTGTTAGGAGAATCAGGGATGGGACGTCGGATCAATGTCTTGGTTCCGTTCGTTGGGTCAGCCGTCCGATGCATAAGCGTCGAGTGGTTGGTGGCAAGGTCAGCAGTAAAAAGTTTGGTTGCTCGCAGAGTCTGGTCTTATGGCCACCAGCCCATGCGCTTGTAGCTTTCTACCACATTCTCAAGCTCTTCCTTAGTCAGAATGGGATGCTTGTATCTGTTTGAAGCGCGCAAGTCAGTCATGCGCGCTCTTTTGCAGGTGTTAAATTTTGAGAAAGTCGCATGGTGCAAACTTACTCAAATCCAGTCTCTTTTTCAAAGAGGCTACCGTCCAGGCTCAGGTCGGTGTCCTTGAGGATTTCCTTCTCCATAAAGGGGCTTAGCGGATTCGGATTGGCCTTGGAGATGCCCGCCTTCTCCTGCAGTTCTGCCCACGGATCCAGTGTCTCATCGTTCACGTCGTCGACCACATGCTCGAGGTTCAGACGGGCGAATGCGGAGATAAGCGTGCCGTGGAAGCCGGTGGGAATGTTGAAAGTTTCGTGTATTAAGTTTGCAAGGATTCCTTGGGCTGCAAGAGCGATCTTGTTAGCAAGGCCAAACGGGGCTTATTCGGGGGCAGTGTGGCAGGGGCAGCAAAAAAAGATCTGGCAAGCGAGGCACGGGGCTCACTGGAGGAGCGAGGCTCGTATGGCCAGATTGCCGCGCTTGTGCGCACTGCATCCTCATGGGGTGCCAGACCTCCGGGACGGGTGGTTCAGAGCATTTCGGCCCGTCTCGCTTGCCAATGCAACAGCGTCTTTGTTTGGGTGGTAGCACTTACAGGTGTTGGTGTGGTCGACCACATTGAATATGGCCGGCTTGGGCTTCGACTCCTTCTTCACATACCAATCGGCAGCGGTCCACAGAGCCCTTGCAACGTCCTCGACGTGGACCGTGTTGGCGCGCAGCTCATCCTTCCACAGCCATTTCATCTCCTTGCCGAGAGACTGGTAGACGCGGGCCATGCACAACGCGGTGGCCAGGAACTTGCTCGTGTAGGGGCCGTAGACGTGCGGCAGGCGCACGATAACCAGGTTGAGGCCATCGATCTTGGCCAGGTCCTCCTCGGCCTGCAGCTTCCACTTGGCCATCTTCAACCACGGCTTCAACTTGTCCGTCTCCTTGCGCGGGGCGGCGTCGGGCTTGTAGACCATGCCGGTGCTGAGCTCAACGAAGACCTTGACCTTGCGGCGGGCGGCCTCTCCGCCGACGGCCATGGAAAGGGCGTAGGAGCGCATCTTGTAGACCTCATCCTCCTGCGAGTAGCGTGTCTCGCCGCCGCAGTTGAAAACATAGTCCCACTGCTTGCCGTCCGGGCGGTCGAAGATGCGGGTGAGGGATTCTGCAGGCGTCAGCGGGGCGGCGGCGCGGCGGGGTGGGCGTGCGGGTACTCACGTTCGCGCGAGGCATCGGCCTGCATGAACTTGTCGCGCGAGCAGGCCTCGGAGAACTCGGGGGCCAGCCATGCCAGCTCGGGCAGATGCTTATCGACGAGGCGCACGTCGGAGGCCAGCTGGGTGTCGTGGATGTGCTTGGCCAGGAAGCGGCCGGTGTAGCCTGTGAAAATTAGCTGGAGCGGGCTGGAGGGGAGGCTGCGGGCAGGCGTACCCAGACCGCCGATTATCAGCACCGAGGGCTTGTCGGCGGGGTCGGCCATGGTGACGGGCGGGCGTGGAGGGGCCGGGCGGGTGCGGAGGGCGTGTAGCCGGCTGAGGGCGGTTTGGAGTCGCGGGGAGGGTGTCGAGCAGCGTGGGAGGACGGGCGGGTGCAGTGCAATTGGCGTGGTCTTGGAGGGCGGTGTCGAGGAGAGAGGGCGGGAGCGGGAGCGGGCGCGGGCGTGGACTAGGCCGGGCGTGGGCGTGGGCGTGGGCGTGGGCGTGGGCGGGCGAGGGGGAGGGAGGGATGGCGGTGCGAGATTGTTCGGGCACAGGCTCTTGTTCGCCGTCTGCAGGCCGGGGGGCAGGATTGCTTTAATGAAGCGCGCGCGCTGGCAGCAGCAGATCAGCAAATTTCCCAGCGGGCGCGCCAAATGGCGATGATGCAGCTCCGATCATGCAGCCCCGTTAAGCTTCATTTTTGCGACTGCGCGCCCTCTGTGCGACCCGGCAGCGTCGCAGCGGGGCCGCCGCTCAGGCACACTCGACAACCGCTGCACGCGCAAGTCAGCTGAGCCGCCAGGTACCCGCCCTTTCCCCCCATCACCGCCTCTCTCGCACCATGACATAGGATCCGACTCTCCGGCTGCACGCAATTCATTGCGCCATCGCCGTCGCCCCTCAAATTCACGATGCCATGCGGCCGCCGCCCGTCTGCGCCTGCGCTGCCCCCCAGCCCACCCGCATGGTGCCTGCATATTGGTGGATGGCCGCCTGCAGTCGCCCCAGGCCCAAGGGCCCCCGCCCGCGGCCACAGTACACACGCACAATATTACGCCTCCTGAGCCCGTGTATTCCCAAAACCCCCAGCGATCTGCGCCGGCGTTATGGCTTTGCCCGCTCCTGTCATCGGTGGCGGCCCCGGGCCTATACTCGAAAGCGCCATCCCCCCCATCGCAGCTACGCCTGCTGCTTTATTGACCTGCAATCGGCGGTACCGACCACCAAGACACGCACGTCCGTAGATTGAAACTTTTATTCTATATGTCGTGCCAGATGAGGCACAGCCAGCCTGCAGTGGCCCGTCAGTGGCACACCCAGGATCGTCCCGCACCTGCATCTCCCGGCTCCCCCAGTGCGGAGAGATCAAGCTGCTGCTGCTACTGCTGCCCCGAATCCGCTCCCTGCCAAACGCCCGAAGCTTGCCGACCGCTATGCTGATGAAAATCCCCCCTGTAATATTGCGCCTGCCCAATGCAGGACACCCCGCTGGCCTCGCTTCTAACCATCGAGCCCCGGGGCCAAGCCGCGCCCCTGCAGCCTCCAGTGCTCCGCGCGACAGAAAAACCAAAAAACACCCACTTTCCTTTTCAAGAGCTTCTGACGAAAAATAGTAATCCCGCGATTTGCCCTGACGCGGAGCCCTTCTGACTCGCTCAAGCCACCGGTAAATTGAAAAATAAAAATAACAAGAGAATGACCACCGCTGGCGCTGTCTAGAACTCCCAGTCTTCGCCCGCTGACTTGATCGCCCAGTCGAACTTCTCGCGGAGCGTCTTGGAGAAGAAGCGCTCGATTGGGACGTTGAACTTCTTCGAGAAGACCACCGTAAGGCGCGGGTCGATGTAGTTCTAAGCAACAGTTAGCCTAATGATCATCCCGAAAGAGCCGAGCCGGACTCACAATCTTAGAGGTGCCAAGCGCGACTTCCTTGTTGTTATCCTTGTCTTCCATCTGGATCGTTGCCGTCTCGATACGCTGCTGCAGCTGTTCCACCTTGCTCTCCAGCTTCTCAATCGAGACACCCTTGCCCTCGGCTTCAATCTTACCGCTTTTGTTCTCTTTCTTGAATTTTCTCTCCATCTCGTCCGCCACCTCGAGACGCTCCTGCAGCTCCTTGGCCTTCATCTCCTTCTCGCCGTCTGCCACCCGCTTTTCGTTCTCCTTCTCAAACTTCTTCTTGATCTTCTCGCGCTGCTCTTCGACAAGCGCATTCTGGTGCTGCTCTACCCATTCTTGGGTGAGGTCCTCCGGAAGCTGGAAGTACTCCGCTCCCTTCTTCTTCTTGATCTTCGGGTCGAGATCAAGCATCATCTGCTTCACGCGCCACTGCTGATACCTAAGACCATTGATTTTCTCCTGCATCTTCTCGATCTGTGTCGTGTGGCTTGCTGCCACAGTCCGCTTGTGGTTGCAGAGGATAGCCACCTTCCGATTGGCTTCGTTGTAATCCTTGACCTTCTCAGCAATGGTACCAGTGGACTTCATCTGCTTGAGCAGCTGCGCCATGGTGTACGACGCGTTGTAGGTGCGGAACACTTTCGCGGTGAGACCCGTCATGTAGTTACTGAGGTACTTGTTGAGACCCGACGTGGTTAACCTGTCGAAGATTTCATCGCCGTCCTTCTTAGGTGCCTTCTTGAAGATCTTCAGGTTCTTGAATACCTGCGGGTCGACCTCGACTTCGTCGTAGAAACGGATGCTGTCCTTACCGAGAAAGTCAAAGACCACCTTGTTCGGAGGTTTCAAGGTGACGTTCTCATACTTCAACGAGCAGCAGCCAACTGTGTCTGCCTCGTCCTCTCCCTTCTCGTTGCCTGCACGGAGTGCGAACTTGTCAATGAGATAAACAGCAGTGGCACGCTGACGATCTGCCATGACTTCAGATTTGAGATCTCGGGTGTAGTCCTTGCGGATGCGGTCGATGTGCTTCTTAAGTTCTCTCGCCTTTTCGAACTTCTTGAAGTCGCTCTGGCCTTTGATATCCGAGTTCGCTGCAAGCATGACATACTTGTAGGCACCATTGATGTTTTCCTGCCACATGGCGAGCCAGGTACCGGTCTGGTCATGCTTGACTTCCTTCCACTTATGGCCAGGTGGAGGAGACGGAACCTTGGCGTCCTTACCGATGTTGATTGTAATTTGCTCGGGCATGACCCTCTTCTTCACCTTTCCGGTTTTCGGGTGCTCACCACGTCCACGGAACAAGCTGGGAGGTTCCACGCGGAAGTTGCCAACCTTCTGCTTACGTCCATCCCACATGCAGTACATATAAGGAGCCTCGGCCTCGTCCTTTGCTGCTTTAAGAGCCTTCTTTTCAGCTGCGGGAAGGGCTTTCTTGGCCTCGCGTTGAGCCTCGAAGTGTGCGTAAATATCCCGGAAATCGCACTTCTCAAATTTTTCAATTTTGATCTTCTTGCCATCCGGTCCCGTCGCATGACCAGTCTTATCAAGAACCTCCTTGAAATCGTGGAAGAAATTCTTCTGGAAAGTTGGGTTTTCGACATTGTGGGTTGAGTTCAGCATGGAACCAAAGAAGGTGGCCACTTCTTCTGCATCCTTGTGGAGGGTGACCGGGACACCGTCATACTTCATCTTGACGTTGCCGGGAAGAGGCTCATACTCGGGCGGAAAGACGACACCGTTGTGCTCGAGCGTGTGCCACTTGATGGTATCGTCACCCTTGCTCGGATCCTCCCACCACTTGTACTCATCTTCTTCAGCTTCCGCCTCCTCATCTTCTACCGTTTCCTGCTTGGCAGCTCCCTTGCCTTTTGCACCCTTCCGGGGAGGCTCCTCCGCCTTCGCCTTGCCCTTCCTTGCAACAGGTGCCTTCTTGCTCAGAGGAACATCATCATCGGATTCCTCCTTCTTGACACCATTGGTCTTCTTGGCAACAGGCTTCTTTTTCTTCGAAAGGGGAATGTCATCGTCGCTCTCACTGTCTTCCTTCTTGGGCTTCCTTTTGATGGGTGCCTTCTTTTCCGACGCACGAATGGCCTTGGCTTCCCTCTCAGCCGTCTGCTCGATCTTCTTCTTTTCGGAGGCGAGCTTGGCTCCAAGAGGTTCGTCCGAGTCGGAGGACATGCCGAGGTCTGACGCCTTGACCTTGGGAGGCTTTCGTGCTGTCCGCGCCAACGGTAGATCGCTTAGCTCGGAATCGGAAGCGGAGGCAGACGTGGCATTGGGCGATGCCGTCTTGCGTCGCTTGCTCTGCATGAAGAGTCAGCGCGAGTGAAGCGAGTTGATGGGATGAAGTGATGACGCACCAGCGGCTTGTCGTCATCGTCCGAGCTCGAGGCCTCTTTGTAACTCTTGCCGTTGATGCTGGCGCGCGACTTGCGCTTGCCGTTGGCGACACCGTTGGTAGCAGGCTCGTCGACGTCCACTTTCATTACTGGACCCATGCGTATCGATATGCCGGGCTCGACCTGGCCGTTTTGGCCGTTGGTGGCGGGGGCCTGCTTGTCCATGGCGCTGTCGACGCTCTTGGATATGGTGTCGGAGGAGACGGCTGACAAGGCAACAATGTCAGCGGGGCAGGCAGAAGGGATAGAAAAGGGTAGGTGGGGGTGCGGAAGGGCGCAAGATGGAAGGTGAAGAGCCAAGTGGTGCGTGTCTGACGGACGGCAGCAAACCAGAGAGCACCGGCACAGTTCACCCGAGCGAGGAAATACGGGACGTGGACGCACCTCCGTTGGTCTTACCCTTGAAGAGGGGCGTGTCGCTGTCAGATGAGGACATGATGCGCGGCGGGCGATGTGCTTGGGACGGTCCAGCGAAGGGGAATCCGAGTCGGCGCTCAGCTGCAACGGCGCGCTGAGTGGCACCGAGTCTGGCGAAGATGCGCGAACTTAGTGATGTAGGCTGGGGGAGAGTGTTGCGCGCAAGGCGGCAGAGGCCAACGCACGCGGACACGGTGAATTGGAGGCGTGCGATGATGGCAGACTGCAGCGAGCAGGAAGGGCACGCAGGAAGACGAAGAGAGGGCGCGGGTGTACAAAGGGTTAAAGCTTAAGAGGAACGCATCGATTCTGGCCGCCGCCGGTCACGTGCGGCGCTAGCGCCTCGCTCAAGCCGTGAAGTGAGGTTGAAGTGCAACATCCTGTACAGTTTCTCCGCCGACCATCCGGAGCACCACGCCCACCTCGGTTCGCATCGACCGCTTCATCACTCTCCCCTCCGCACCCCTCCAGCCTCCATGATGCTCTCCAGGGCTGCCCGCCCGGCTCTGCGAGCTGGCCAAGCGGCCGTTGCCCGGTAGGCCTTCCGATCGCCCGCGCCTGCGCCCACGCCCGCGCTGCCCCAACGCCCAATGCAATGCAATTGGCATCAGAAACTGACTCTGCGCGTGCAATTGCTAGGCCCGCGACCGTCAATGTCGCCGCCGCTGCCAACTATGCCACTCTCCGTGAGATCGAGGGCCGCCTCAAGTCGATTCGCAACATCGAGAAGATCACCAAGACCATGAAAATCGTCGCCTCGACCAAGCTCACCCGCGCCCAGAAGGCCATGGAGACCTCGCGTGCTTACGGCCAGACCTCCAACACCGTGTACGAGCAGGCCGAGACCAAGCCTGTCGAGGCTGAGGGCAAGAAGGACCTGGTCATCGTGTGCAGCTCCGACAAGGGTCTCTGCGGTGGTATCCACTCGGGTCTGTCCAGGTTCACCCGCAAGCTTCTCCTTGAGAAGCCCGACACCGAGCTCGTCATCCTCGGCGAGAAGTGCAAGTCGCAGCTCAGCAGGAGCAATGCCAAGAACATCCAGCTTAGCTTCGCCGGTGTCGGCAAGGACATTCCTACGTTCGCGGACGCCTCGGCCATCGCTGACCAGATTGCTCGCCTGCCCGGTGACTACGCGTCTGTCAAGATCCTTTACAACAAGTTCCTCAATGCCCAGTCTTACGAGCCCACGACCATTGATGCTTTCTCGGAGGAAGCCATCACCCAGTCTGGTCCGTTTACGAGTCAATTTCTTTCTGGAACATAGAACGCTGACGCGCAGCAGCCAACATTTCTTCGTTTGAGGTCAACGACGAGTCTCTGCCCAACCTCCGCGAATACTCTCTGGCTAACTCTCTCTTCTGGGTATGTGTCCATCTACTGAATGGGGGCTGAATCAAGGCTAATGTTGGACCAGGCTCTTGCTGAGGGCCACGCTTGCGAGCAGTCTGCTCGCCGCAACGCCATGGACGTGAGTAGCTATGACATGATAAAGAAAGACCGCTTTATGGCTGATTCCACCACAGAACGCTTCCAAGAACGCTGGCGACATGATCAACAAGTTCCAGATTCTCTTCAACCGTACCCGCCAGGCCGTCATTACTGGCGAACTTGTCGAGATTATTACTGGTGCCGCTGCTTCCGAGGAGTAGAAGCATACGATTTGACAGCATTCTTTCTAAAATTTCCATTCCGTGGATGCCGGAATTTAGGTCAGATCGTCCGAGTGCGTGTTTGTAGAATACAACCCGTTGTCCTGATATCCCAAACCCTTTAACAGAGCATGCTGTGATATTTTGCTAGAGTTTCTGGGAAAATAGCTCGATCCGAGAGTGTCGTAGCTTGATCGGGAAGAATAGATTGATGACAGGAGAAAAAAAAAGCCAATGAACTTCCCATTGTCGACACCAACCCACCATACGAAATTTGATTTTACAAGCTGATGCTGGTGTACACAGAGATCATGACAAAGATCAACGAACATGGAGACCGCCATCACAGAATATGACAGTTTGCCAAGCTTGTGTTTCCGAATTTAGCAGTCCGTAGGTTCCGGATCAACATCATTACAGGAAGCTAAACAATAAATTCGCCTTTTCTTCATTTATTCCGCAGTGTTACCCGCGACCCATCTTGATGTCCAGATTTCGATAACGGTCAGTATTGTCCAATGCAACGGCAAGCGTACAACTGCAGCAATTGGCTGTTGCCTTTCCACTTCTGGTCCATCACAGTCGTTCATTTCCCCCACAGCTGACCATTGTAAGCAGATAATCCTATCGAGCTAAGGAAGCTTGCCCAGGCACTGAGCTATACTTTGCTGTTCAACAGTGGCAAAACGTATGTGCGCTTGTCAAGATCGGCGGCAATCGCGGGATGTGCATGCCGGACCAGGGGAAGTGATACGTCTCCAGTTGAAAGGGTTGTTTCACGATAAGAGTCCTGTGCCGGCCAGACTAGCCAGAGATGGAAGTGTGCTGCCCGTCATACAATGGTGACTTCGAAGAACCTTTCAGTGGGCGGCAGGTGCCGCAGAACAAATGCAGCCATTCCTCCGAACGCCAGAGGTTCCGCCAACCACGTTGCCTCAGCGGTTAGAGTTGGAGGGTTGATGCTCATACTTTCCGGCTCGTGCCGCTGATGGGATCTGGTCTCGGCAGTTGCGATGCAGCAGAAGCGGTGCGTTCTCTTTGCGCTGCATCTATCGCCCTCAAATAGATGGTTGAGGAACAGCTGGACGGAGCTGCTGCAACGGCCGGATTGATGGAGCTCGGAAGGGCCAAAACAGTGGCTAGCATACTGGCCTTCTAGCGGGTGGAAGGCTCGAGCAAATACGTACCCATTTCTGCCGGCTACGAGGAGTCTGCCGACCAACAATTAGACGGCAAGTAGGGCCGAGTTTCAGCTTGACTGCGTGCGCCCCGAACGAGCCTGTGGAAGAAGCTGGCACGAGATAAACCTACAAATCTGCGAAGCGGGCATTCAACTGAGGCGTCATGAGGCATGGATAGAAGGTTGAAGAAACACGAGGCTTAGCCGTCGTTTCGACACGCCTAGTCCAAGGGCGAACTTCGGTGGCCTAGTTCGCTGGCCCTGCGTGTAGACAGGGAAGTCATGCAACCACAATTTGCTTCACCTTCGCACACTTCTGTAAACAGTCGCTCCCCGAGCTCTCAGGGCACTCCCAGGACCATGAAAGTCTCGTCTTCAACACACTGTTCCTCCTCACCGGTCAATGATCTACGTCCGGCGTAACTTTTTTGCGCAGTCTCCATTTTTATGAGCGCCCTCACCGCTTTCGTGTTCACGCTTCTTTGTCTCGACGCCCGCCATCCGACTTCTCGCCGACGACCACACCTGAGAGTCCTCAACGTCGCCCCAGACCCTCATCGCTGCGTCTTGCCGTCCCTACCGTGTAACCCTTTGACGTCGCCATAACTTCCGGTCACTTCAGCGCAACCATGGTCCCCGCTCGGGACTTCGGCGCCCGCTACAACGGGCTTGCGACTGTTCCCAGATTCGACCTGCACGTGCCGACGCCGGATGAGGGCAAGGATGACGTGAGAAAGATCTTGAACGAGGTGAAGCACCTCTACTTTGATCGCCGCTACAGGCAATGTGCCTCCAAGTGCGTCGACCTCTTGGAGAAGCGCTGTCGGGACGTGAGTCTCCATACTCCAATTAAACCCAAGCCTCACTAATAAGCATGCATCGCAGCATCATGCACTGATTCGTGCTTTTCTTTACTTCTACGCAGCAATAAGCTATGACAGCCTGGCGAGAAGCATGCATAATCACTCTGTGGCACGCATTCCAGCCCTTCAACAGTCCCAAGATTTCTACAACAAGGCCCTTGCAACCCTTCCGGAACCTCTTCCTCTCCAGCAAGAAGAAAAGCGTCCACAGTCCCCCCCAAAGCTGTCTCTTAGCTTGCCCGCCCAGGAAGAACAGCTTAAGGCTAAGCCCTCTGTACCAAGCATGTGGGATCTCAACTCTTCATTTGACGGCTTGGAGCTTTCTTCCTCGGCCTCAAGGCGCCACTCATTCAACAGCTCCAAGCACGCTCGCACGGATTCCCTAGTGACGGATGTATCATGGACCGAAAACCCGGACTCAGACCCGTTCGTAGACGACAAGCAAGAGAAATCTGATAACACTTACCTGTCCGCGGAACATCCGAGCGTGAGGAAGCCTTCGCCCCTCCAGGTCCGCAAAGCGAGGTCGAGCGACTCGCTTCTCTCGCAGAAGAGCATCCACAGCGACCCCCCGGCACAGACGCCCACCCGCGCCAACGACGGCCTCGACGGCTCCTTCCAGTTCCCGCCCGTGACGCCGCCGCACAACAAGACGCCGCACGGCTTCGTCGACCTTGTCGAAGGCACGCCCATCCAGTGGACGACGCCGTCGCGGCGCCGCGGCAGCGGCGGCAACTCGGACCATCACGACGACAACCACGAGCCCACGACCCCGACCCCCGCCGCCTTCACGCCCATCCAGCGCACGCACCCCTGCCCGCGCCTGCTCTTCCCGCACGACCGCTCCTCCAGCAGCCTCCTCCCCCTCCCGCTCAACACGCGCATCCAGCACTACAACGCCGACCTCGCCGCCTTCCGCTCCCAGCTCGTCGCCCACCTCCTCGCCACCCAGTCCCTCAAATCGGGCCCCTCCTCCCAATCCTCCTCGCGCTCCGTCTCCACCACCTCCACCACCACCGCCGCTTCTTCTTCCTCCTCCTCCTCCTCGCAGTGGTCAGAAGCCACTGCCACCAACGGCGGTGGCGTCGACCAGGAGAATCGAAGGCGCAGTGCCATCATGTTCGCGCCGGAGACGGGCCATAGCGGACGCAGTATGACGGAGGGCGAGCGCGCGGAGCGGATTCGCGCGGGGAGGGAGAGGGGCTGGGCCAGGGAGCGGTTCGATCCGAGGCCGTGGCGGGAGTTGGCGAGGGTGGCGTTGCAGGAGTGCGAGGTTTGAGGGTGGACTTTGGCCGTGTCGAAAGTGGCTTGAGTGGGTTGAGAAGGGGGGAACGGGGTGGTTTGGAGAGAGAGGGAGAGAGAGAGAATGGGAAGTCCAGGAAAAGGACTCGGGGGGTTTTTTCTTCCATTATAAATATTGTGAGGGGAGCAGATTTTCTTCGGGTGATAGAGAAGGAGGAGAGTAATGATTGGCTTGTACGAATTAAAGCGGATTGGAGTTGGTGGACGATGTTTGTTGTTTCTGTTTCACCCAAGACTGCTTGGGGACGAATACCCCTTTTTCGGCGGTTTTTATGGCCACGACCTTCTTCCAGGCATAGATTTCTCAAGAGAATTGTATAGCAATTTTTCCCGAGTTCACCATAGCCTTAAGAGATTACCTTGAAGAATTTTGATTTCAGGCCATGAAGCTACTTTCATCTCTATCTGCCTAGGATATAACTTTTATGTATGACCCAAGCTACCCCACTTTTGGTGTGCAAAACCCCCCAATCGCCAGAAACTCTTGTACGTCAAAAGCCGGCCCTTATAAAATTCAACCCAACCAGAACGCCTTGGCTATGCAAAATCGTTGAAGAGAGAGATAGAACTATACAAGACAAAACTCCTTTGAGATATGCAGGATTACCTCATCAGGTTCGCCATGTTCCTCTTCATGACCTGGCACTTGAACTTGAGCGCCTTGACGCTCTGGATGAACAGCTCGTCGCTGTCGAACTGGCCAGTGCTCTCGACGTTGAAGATGAAGTGGTCGCGCACGCGACCCAGCTTGACCTTGTCCTTGAACTCGTCGTGGCGCAGGACCTCGCGGGTGACGGTGTCGTTGAAAGGGTTGGCAACGACGGCCCTCTTCTCGCCGGCGTGGCCTGCGAGCGCGGGGTCCGAGGCAGCCTCCTCATCAGTGACGGGCACCTGAGCAATGACGCCGGGCGGGAAGCAACGGGCAAACTTCTCGGCGTGGGCGCCGAGGATGGGCTGGGTGATCTGGATGTGCGGGAGCAGGCGGTAGGTGGCGGTGGCGACAGGCGAAAACTTGGCGTGGTCGGAGCCGATGCCCTTGATACAGTGCATGGAGAGGTTGATGGACTGGCCAGGCCGCAGCTTCGCGATCAGGATGTCTGGGTTGACGGGCTGGATGGCGTTCTCGCCGGCGAAGAGCTCGGCTTGGCGGCCCGTGGGGATGAACTTGATCTGGTGCGCGTAGACTGTTATTTCCATGTTAATATAAAATGAAGATTATTTGGGGAGTCGTAAGAGCATACCACTAGAGTTGATAAACAGCTTCTTGGGGTCCGTCTCGCCCTTCTTTGCCATGTCTCTTCCGTCCGGGTGCCATTCACACTGCACATTGAGCTCGAGAACGACGGTGTTGTAGTCGGTGTGGGCTCCCTGCTCGGCCTCGCCAGATTCAGGCTTCTTATACCACGTCATGTTCTGGATGGCCTTTGGGCTTCCCTTCAGCGGGATCATACCCAACCGGTGGGCCAGAACCTCGTCCTGGATGATGGAGGTGTTCTTGAGGATGTAGACATCTTCGATGGCCAGAGTGGGGAGCTCAGCGATCAAGATACGGCGGAAAGCGTTCGCAATGGCGGCATCGACGCCGATGAGGGAGAATTGGGACTCGAACTGCTCGTTGCGGTGAAATTCGACGCGGAAGTTCTAGCGTTCGTGAGCTGGTAGAAGCGCGCAGAGCAGGATCGAGCGCGCATACTTTTCTGAACTTTTCGAGGTCCCAGCGGTGGTCTTCTCCCGGAAAATGGCCGGGATAGTCGGTGGAAGAGATGTTGGAGACATGCTCAGCATGGACGCCGACGATCTGGGACGAATTAGCGAGGCGCGGGAAATTCTGGGGAGTATTCACGTACGCGGCGCTGCTGGAGCTCTTCCTGGCTCGGATCACGTTTCGAGACCATTTTGCTGGGCGGTGTCTTGTTGCGTGCAGAGCTGTCGGCGCGTCGAAAAAAGTTGTGACAGCTCTGAACTTCTCAGTCGGCGGAAGTCCGGCCGACGAATCTGCCGCCCGTGACCGCCCGCGCTGTCGGCCCTGCTTTGGAGTGTGCGAAATGCTGGCACAGGCACGGGGGGCTCGAACAATCAATGTCTTCTGCTCTGGCCATTACCAAGAGCATGACGGAATGCTCGAATAAGGCCTGAGAGCATAATATACACCTCAATGCATGTTCAATCCCATTGAGAGTTCAGTACGTGTGTGTGAAGTCGATGTTCCTCGCGGGCGAGGGGCGCGGCCAGCGTTTCGCACCTGAGAAGGGCCGAGCGGCAGCCAATGGAATCGCCTTGGATTTGTATCGTCGACCTCATCACCAGCCAGACAGCTACCCGCCCATCGCCTCTCCACTCTACCACCACCCTCCCCCGGACAATCGACCTGCACAGGGCCCGGCTTTGTCCTCATCACCGACAATGCCTGTCTCCCTTGCCAGACTCGCCGGCCGCACTGCCCGGAGGCTTGCCACGGCCTCCCGCGCCCCGGCCGCGCGCACCCATCTCCCGCGCTTCAACAACCTCGCTCGTCCCATCTCCACCTCGCTGCCGCGCCACTACGCCGAGGTTGCCGTCGGCGGCACCCAGCTGGTCGAGACGGATGCCGACTACGCCACTCCCGTCAACGAGACCACCCTCCACGCCGAGGAGGCCGACGCGAAGGGCCGCAAGATCCGCCACTACACCGTCAACTTCGGGCCCCAGCACCCGGCAGCCCATGGTGTGCTGCGTCTGATTCTGGAGCTCAATGGCGAGGAAATCGTTCGCGCCGACCCCCACGTCGGTCTGCTGCACCGCGGCACCGAGAAGCTCATCGAGTACCGGACATACCTGCAGGCCCTGCCCTACTTCGACCGTCTCGACTATGTCTCCATGATGACCAATGAGCAGTGCTACTCGCTCGCCGTCGAGAAGCTGCTGAACATTGAGATTCCCGAGCGCGCCAAGTACATCCGGACCATGTTTGGCGAGATTACCCGTATCCTGAACCACCTCATGTCCGTCTTGTCCCACGCCATGGACGTTGGCGCTTTGACGCCTTTCCTGTGGGGTTTCGAGGAGCGTGAGAAGCTCATGGTAAGCATTGGGTTCGCGGTTTGATACACCTGGGCGGCAATGGGTTGATATTTTGCAGGAATTCTACGAGCGTGTCTCTGGTGCCCGTCTCCACGCTGCCTACGTGCGCCCTGGTGGCGTTTCGCAGGATCTGCCCCTCGGCCTGCTGGATGACATCTACCAGTGGGCCACCCAGTTCGGCGACCGCATCGACGAGACCGAGGAGCTCTTGACGGACAACCGCATCTGGATCGGTAGGACCAAGGGCATCGGCGTCGTTTCTGCCGCGGACGCGCTCAACTACAGCTTCACCGGCGTCATGCTCCGCGGCTCCGGCGTGCCGTGGGACATCCGCAAGTCGCAGCCGTACGACGCCTACGACAAGGTCGAGTTCGACGTGCCTGTCGGCCAGAACGGCGACTGCTACGACCGCTACCTCTGCCGCATGGAGGAGTTCAGGCAGTCGCTCCGCATCATCCACCAATGCCTCAACGACATGCCCGCCGGTCCCGTCAAGGTCGAGGACTACAAGATCGCGCCCCCGCCCCGTGCTGCCATGAAGGAGAACATGGAGGCTCTCATCCACCACTTCCTGCTCTACAGCAAGGGCTACAGCGTTCCGCCCGGCGAGACGTACAGTGCCATCGAGGCGCCCAAGGGTGAGATGGGCGTCTTCCTTGTCAGTGACGGCAGCGAGAGGCCGTACAGGTGTAAGATCAGAGCCCCCGGTTTCGCTCACTTGGGCTGCTTCGACCAGATCTCGAGAGGTCACTTGCTGGCTGACGCTGTCGCTATCATCGGTACTATGGATTTGGTGTTCGGTGAGGTAGACAGGTAGAAAGACCGTTCGGGGAGAGGAGATATGAGGCGGATACAAAGGGCAACCTACTTTGTACATTTGTTTGTAGCGCGACTTGCCTGACGGTATGGATTTTCTTTTGAATGATTGCTGTTCCTTGATGCGTGAAGGAAGGCTTCGTGAGATTTTGGGAAGAAGGGGCATCGATTCATTCTAAGTCAGGTGCAGGTTGCTGACGACTTCACGCGCCATACAAGAGAAAAGAAAGGGTATTATTATATTGCAGGTTGTACCCGATTTTTCAATACTGCTCTACTCTAGAAATCCTTATATAAAGTCATGCAAGCCTCTTTGCATTATGGCCTTCTGAATATAAATTAGCAGATGGTGAAGGAGCACAAAAGAGCGCAAAAAGCCTGCCTGAAAGGCAGTGGAAATAAGGCTCAAGAGCGGCAGCCACTACGTCTATTTCTTTTTCTTCTCTATCTCTCCCCGTCTCATTTCTCTACCTCCTCCTGCTCCTCCGTACTCCCTACCCTATGCAGCGCATGGCTCTCCAACGCCTCCTCCGCCCTCCTCTCTTTCTCCTTCAATGCCTCCCCTCCCTTCCTCGCCTCCACCTCCCTACACCGCCTCGCCAGGTCCGAAATGTGCTCGTCCGCACTCTCTGGACTCAGTTCCAGCAGCGCCGTCTCCAGCTGGTACAAGTACTCCTTGTTCTCGCCGCTGGGACCCCGGCTGACGGCGATGTGCTCGGCCAGCGCCTGCGGGTCCTGCGGGCCCAGGAACTGCGGGTTCGAGGGCAGGCCGATGTAGACGAGGCAGTTGATGGGGGCGGCGGTGGCAGTTGTGGTGGCTGAAGACGCAGCAGCAGGGTGGAAAGGCGTGTATTGGATGCTGTAGCCGTTGATCTCGCGGATGTCGAGGTAGTCGCGGACCGCGGCGGCGTGCGTGGACGGAATGTGGTAGGCGGCGCCCCAGACTTTGCCGGCGGGGGCGTCGTGCTGTGCGGGGGGAAGATGCCGCGGCCGAGAGTCAGGGCCTCTGTGCATGGGGCGTGGGTGTGAAGAAGGGGAGGGGTCAGGGACGTACGTGGTCGGTCAGCGTCTCCCAGTGGGCGCGGTCGATCAGCGTGGCAACCCTACCGGGCGCTTCGGGCGTGCCGCGGTGGTCTTCGCTGAGCGTTTGGGGTCATGCCGTCAGTCCTTCGCCCTGCTTCTTGCCTTGCTGCCTGCTTCATGCGCCTGTGCGGCGAAGCGGTGCCTGTGGGCTCTCGTTGTGTCGGCGCGTACCTGGCCTGCAGTGCGGTCCACAGCTCTTAGCTTTCGCCTCTTCGAATTCCAGGGCTCTTTGGTCCAATGGGTATTTTTGTGCCGTGGCTTGTCCTTGCCCGCTCCTTCATGCGGTACCACATACCTGCCAAAATCGCCGGACGTAGCCTTCAATGTATCCCGGAAGGCGCTGATCTATGCGGTATCGCGCATGGCTCAGTATTGCGGCGGAGCATATCATTCATCAGGCAGAGGGAGTACCAAAGTGTGGTGGTGGTTTCCATATGAGGCTTCTGCAGGTGGGATATTGTTAGAGAAATGCAGGGATGCTCGATCAGGGAGGGCAGTGCACGTACCCGTAGCCAAACAGCCAGAAGTCCTCCTGCATCTCGGTCATGGCTGCAGCCGAGTGTTCCTGGAGAGAGCTTGGTGGAGGGGTGGCCTGCCGGAGAGCTGTCGACATCCCACATTCGCGCTTGGCATGAAACGTCATCCCGCACGGAGCGCACGTCTTCCCTCCCGCTTCACGACGCGCTTAATCCATCAACACCATCTTCGACCATTTTCCCGTTGCAGTCGAAACGCCCATAAACGCAACTTCGACCCTGTGGACCGAATAGTGCAGCTGGTGTTTCATCTGTCTTCAGGGTTCTTTCAGCTCCGCACCCCCGCTAAGCGCTGGTATAGCAGCCGCTCATGCCGATTCGCCCGCGCGGCACAGCAAGTCCTATTATGGCAGTTTTTGGGGGCTGAAATGCAGGAATAGCACTGCCATCACATACCGATATCCTGGGCCGCGTTTGATCTCCTAGACTTCTTGAGCGTTGCCTGCTGCCAAGTGCCGTCAACTTACTCGTGAGGCTGGTCGTGATTTGATGGTGCGGCACAGCATATCATGGTAGGGGAAAGAAGAATCAAGAAAGAGCATGGAGGCCTCCTACAGGCGAGGCAGGGAATTGCTGACTCTGCTCCGAGTCTGCTCGGATGCGCAGTAATGCAATCGTCGGCTCGAACTGAGCTGGGCACCAGTCTTGATCTTCAGGATTCTCTCGAAGTCCCATGGCTTTCAAAAGAAGGCTCTGTTCCTTGAGCGCTTCATGAGCTGTCCTTTTTCTTCTTCTCTCTCTCTCTCTTTTTGTCCACTAGGGCTTCTGATCGTTCCGCCGGAGTCCCCGGATGCTCTGATGGCCTGCGTACCAAATTCTCCATGGCCCCCTGCAGTAGGAAGTGTATGATCGGCCTTCCTTATCGAGGCACCTTTCGGGACTGGCAACGACTGCGCCTCACTAACTCTTGTATCATCTGACTTCCAAAGCCTTCAGTGCCCCGGTAAACGAAACAGTTGGTGGGCCATGACGGCGATTCGTTGACACCTAGGAAATACACGTGGCGGGCTGTCTCAAGACAGCTTCAACCTTGACTGGCTGCCTACATTTTCACAACTTTCACTGGCTACCAGGTAGATAGTGGCTGTGTCTTGTCGCTGACGAGGCTCCTTCTCTACGAGGATGACCCTAAGAATAGCTCTGCCCGTGCCACCTGCTCCTGAGATGCATTGGGGATCGCTTTCCAGGCAGCGAGGCGTTCTCCTCTTGATAGACCTTTTGGCCAGGGATCCATGTATATAATCTAGCTGCCGCTTCGCTATAGAGCTCAACAGTCCAAGCAAGCTTCTTTTGTCATTTTCCCTTCGCATCTTGAATGTTTTCTCTTCCCGCAAGATTTCTCTCTCAGCTCTCTTCATCACATACCACGAGTTACGATATGCCTGAATTTCAATCGTCCATACCTGGTACCTTCGACGAATCTCCTGAAAAAGTCGCTACGAAACTTGAAAACATCCAGCTGGACGAGCCATCTCCAACAATGGCCGCCCCAATTGAGGAACTAGCCCTCGGCCAACTCCAGAACGACGATCAATCCGACCTCCTCGACGCCATTGACGAGCTCCGCGCCCACGGTATTAGCAGGCACATCAACCTACCCCAGCTGATCGTTTGTGGAGATCAGTCAGCGGGTAAGAGTTCCCTCCTCGAAGCCATCACGCAACTGCCCTTCCCTACAAAAGACGGCATCTGCACCACCTTCGCCACAGAAGTCGCCCTTCGCCGCTCCACCCGCCGCGAAGTCAAGATCACCATCATCCCGGGGCCCTCGCGCTCGGACGCCGACAAGGAGCGCCTCCGCCGCTTCCATGCCACCTTCACCAACGCCTCCGACTTCCCTCGCCTGATAGACGACGCCAAACGGTGTATCAATCCCTCCACATCAACCTCATCTTCCACCCTGGATGGCGATGCCGCTCATGCCTCCGAGAAATCCATCAACGATGATGTCCTCCACCTCGACATCTCCGGCCCCTCCTGGCCGCCCCTCACCATTGTCGACCTGCCCGGCCTCATCCAGTCCGAGTCGCGCGGCCAGACCCCTGCCGACGTGCGCACCGTCAAAGCCCTCGTTCGCCGCTACATGGCGAACCCTCGCTCCGTCATCCTCGCCGTCGTCGCCGCCCACTACGACTTCGCGAACCAGGGCGTCCTGCGCCTGGCGCGCGAGGCCGACCCGCATGGGCAGCGCACCCTCGGCATCATCACAAAACCGGACCGCCTGAACGAGGGGACCGAGGAGGAGAAGGGCGTGGTACGCCTCGCGAAGAATGTCGAGCATCCGCTCGCGCTGGGGTGGCATGTCGTCCGCAATCGGGATCATCGCATGGAGGGCTGCGCGTCGGAGGAGCGGGACCGCGCGGAGAGGGAATTCTTTGACGCGGGCATCTGGAAGAGCGTGATGAGGCAGCATGTCGGCGTAGATGCGCTGCGGAAGAGGCTGGGCGGGATACTGCTGCAGCAGATCAGGAGGGAGTTGCCGGCGTTGGTGGGGGAGATTAAAAAGGGGATTGAGGAGTGTGAGGGGGCGCTTGCGCGGTTGGGCGAGCCGAGGGAGAATGCGCGGGATCAGAGGGAGTTTCTCGTGCGGATCAGTAAGGACTTTGAGAAGCTGACGGCGGATGCTGTGAACGGGACGTATCGGCATCCGTTCTTCAAGGTCGCTGAAGGAGAAGAAACGGATCGACGCCTCAGATCGCTGGTGCAGAACAGCAACGAGGAATTCGCGCGCGTCATGCACACCTACGGGCATCAGTGTCTTATTGATGACAGAAAGCTGGCCGAGATACAGACTAAACGACCCAGCAGTTCCTCGTCTTCTCTGGAAAATGTCGCGCCTAGACCTACAGTCAAGTCACGGCTCGAGTACCTTGAGGGGGTCAAGGACCTCATTCGGAGCAGCAGAGGCCTCGAGCTTCCCGGAACGTTCAATCCTTTGCTCGTCGCTGACCTTTTCCGAAACCAGTCTCAACCATGGGAGGCGATTGCGAAGGAACATGCCGATGTGGTCTGGCAAACAGCCCTCGAGTTCTTGGAGGATGTCCTAGGGAATTTGGCTGAGGGGGATACGTACTTTGTGCTGTTGAAGGACCACATTGAGCCCGCCATGGACGCTATGCGTCGGGATCTACTGGAGAAGGTCCAGGAACTCCTGTACCCATACCGGTCTGCGGGCTTGATCACGTATCATCCCCAATTCGTGGAGTCCGTCAAACAGACGCGTAAGGGGCACCGTAACGATGATATCATTCAGAATTTGGCGCACCGGTACGGTACTTCGACAGTGCAGACGACGCTGGAGGATATTGCTCGGGTTATTGCGTCCACAAAGGATGATTCGGCGGACGATTTCGCTTCAGTGGAATTACTGTACTGCATGGAGGCTTTTTATAAGGTGAGAATAAGGTGTCTCAGAAACTTAGAGCCCCTTGATTTACTCATGTGATTTCATAGGTGGCGCTCAACATTTTCGTCGATAACATCGCCACTCTTGCGGTGGAGAACTGCCTTATCGGAAAGCTTGCAGACATTTTCTCACCTACTGTGGTGGCTTTGATGGACGACGAGACACTCTCACGCCTTGCGTCTGAGACCGAGGACATCAAAAATGAGAGGCAGGTGCTCAAGGCGAGGCTGAAGAACTTGCAACAAGGCGCGAGGATTATAAAAAGGCAGGCTCAGGTGGGATATTCCGCAGCGGCCGGTAGGTAGTGTCCTTCAACCATGTCACCTGTAGTTTCCAATATAGCTTCCTCTTCATCTTCCATGCTGCCATAGTTTTCATTGCTACTACATCTATTCCCGGAATGCTAATGCCGGCCGTCTCCAGCTCCCAGAAAGCAAGCGGCCCGCAATCCCCAACCTCACAACAGACGACAGCCTCAGCGACCCGCACAGCCCCGCCACAGGACCGCTCCTGAGTCGCCGTACACGAGAGTCAAGCCGAATCAGGACCAATATCGCTCATCCCCCACGCCGTCACTGTCGCGCTCCGTGCCGTCGGTTCCTTCATCCGCCCAGCCCACTCCGGCCAACTCGCCGCAGAGACGCCATGGTATGTAACTGACCACGCCGCTGTCCGCGTCTTTGAGGACTCACAGGCACAAAAAGATAAAGGTAGTCCCACCCACGCCTCCACACAAGCTCAAAACCCATTCGATCGCTATGGCGGCGGCAACAGCGGCAATAGCATTAGCGGTGGCGTCGTCATCCACGATGACGTCGACGACGACAAGAATTCCGCTCAAGATTGGAAGTCAAGAACATTTCAAATGAGGAGCTCAGTGGAAGATGAGGGGGAGTCGTACAACCAGAGTAGCAGCCCGGTTGCCGCGCTATCCGCGGGGTTGGCTGGTTTCCATATTTCATCCTCGCATTCCTCTGCCACCGATGCGTGAAAGCGGGAAGCTTAAGGTTCTTTTCGTTTTCTTTCTTTCCATCCGTCTTCTTGTTTCATTAATCTGCCTCGGTTATCTATACCAGCTCCGGAACGCATGGAACTTTCGGTCGAGTTATTTGAAAACAATTGGTTTACATTGAGACATGACAAGGTGCTTGGGACCAGTTCCAGTTTTCGAGTCTCGTACCACTCTATTACCTGCCATCACGATGTCAAAGGTCTACAGGAGCCATCGACACAGTTTTCGGCATACTTTCGCTCCTCATACTCAGCATATCAGATCGATGAAGGTGTGTCATGTGCGCCGCAGGTGTAGGCTATACAATGCGTGGAGCCGGAGGGGACAACATTTTCCATCAGGCTCGATAAGTCTAAAATTGAAACACAGCAAGCCGATAGGAATTTGCGCACGATCAAAAGGATCTCTTGCTAGCGCCATGTTTTATGGTCTCGTCCGAGGATAAGACTGTCTTTCACGAACACGATGTAGCATCCGTGCCCGAAACACCGCCGGTGGCGTCCAATAGCAGTCCCGGTGTTACACTTAAATTTCTCCACAAAAAGTAAGCTGTATAAGCAGCATGCGACGTTTCCATGAAATGCATTTTCTTCTCCCGTGCTTTTACTGGTCAGTCCTTAGCGTCCTTTCGTATTCTGTCAATGTTAAGCGTCTGCGCAAACCATGGTAAACCTCATTAGCTTGGAGAACGTTGTTCATGTGCCCGGTGATTTAGGTGTATGAAGAGGCCGAGCCGGGCCCTCGACAACCGCAGTTCTTCCACAAAATAAGGCTTTGTGGCGCACAAGCGGAGACGGGATTCTCCATGCCTGGGCGACGTAACAGACCTTGAGCAGCCAGTAGGAACATGTCCGAAGACTGCAAGCCACTCCGGAGCCGGAGAGCTGCAGAGAAGTCGGGCACAGATGTGTGAAGGAGAAGCGCGGCTATAACGGCAGCAGACTGTTGGAAACATATAAAGAGGCCGTGGAACGCATCTAACCCACTACCAACACTCTGCAGAACGATTTAACCAAATACAACGAGCTCCTCGCGTGGTAGTAGTTCTCACCCACTCTCTTAGGGACAAAAAAAAAAAATAAAAGAGAGAGAGAATCCAAGCATGCGTCTTCCCTCCGTCCTGAGTATTACCGTGGCCGCTTGTGCCAGCGTCGCACTGGCCGTGCCAGCCGCCAATCCCGACCCCGTCCCCGCCCCCGTGGCAGAGCCTGCTGCGGAGGCCGAGGCCCTGCTCATCGCCGATCAACTGGAGAAACGTCAAGGACGCAATCGGCAAGGTAATAACCTGCAAGTCTGAAGGAGGAGGTTATATCTGTATACTTCTTCATTGCTAACCTACTGGCTTCTCACAAGGAACGGACTGCGGTCACAGCAATCTTTGGTGCTGCGATGGGCTCTCGTGCTGCGTCAGTGAGTTTCTTCCTCTCCTTGCCTCGTGTGGATTACTTTTGCTAACCATTGGAATTTCCTTTCTCTCAAGCTGGATTGTGCTGTTAAGCACCCAACCGGGTTGGTGCTCGTGAGGCCTGGTGTCTGGAGTGGTCAAACAGGGCTTGGAGTATGTGGAATGCTAGCACGGTGAAGATGCAGATATCCAATGACATATGTCGCTCTCGAGAGTCTCCTAGTGGGGCTGCCATGCATGATATATCCTGTTTGGAGGCTGTTGCATCAGTATACGATTCATCTATACTTCTGTCAGAAACCAAAGCCGGACGGGGCCCGCAGCGTCGGCCTATTTGTTGACAGTGTAGCGGAGGCGTCTTCGAACCTTAAATCGCGACCCTGCACGAAGAGGATTCCCTCGTTTCAGGCTGGATCACTGGTACCCCTCGGCAAGATGGCTTCGACTGAGGTTGATGACAATGAATATCACAATCAGAGCAGTGGTAGCTGGTTTGACCATGTTCACCTGTAGAGTATTTTCTGGGACCCGCGTCTCCTGTTTCCCCATATTTTCTCTTCCCTTTCCACCGGCGGTGGGACACGAAGTTGTTCATGATTTCCCTCCAGGTGTTCACACTCTACATCTCTTTTCACTTTTACTTTTTTTTTTTTCGCTTCAGCTTCGGCAAGTCCTAATCACATTCCAGAACAAGCGAGTGTTGTGCGTTTCCTACGCGGTCCCCTGGGGGTTCCTCGACTGGGACCAGACTTGATTGGCGAGGAGATGCAAAGCAGGATAGGGGTGTATGATTGGTCGCTGGATATGCGTGAACGACATCATCAAGTCTTCTTACCTCTTTTGCGTTAGTCCAGAGGAAATACATGGACCTCGCCCCGCACTTTTGCCGGGACGGGATGGGCAAGAAACAGATGCGGAATCTTCCCGTCAAGGAGCCACGCGGAGAGCAGAGACAAAAGGACGGCCGCATCGGACAGACGCCTGCCCCAGATGGGATGCATGTAAGAGCCGACAGGCAGCTTGGAGTCATTCTTCATCTGATTTTCCGTGCAACACTGGCCATATCCGGCATCATCCCGCCATCAGGATCCCTGATCATCGCGGTAAACCCGTCGGCTATTTATAAACATACATAAAACCCCTCTTCGACCTCCACTCTCCCCAAAAAAAAATCTCCTCCTCCTCCTTCTCTCCTCGATTCCCCCATCCCGCCAGCGCCAAACAAAAACCAACACCAGGAAAAAAGGAAAGAAAAGAAAAGAAAAAGATGCCACCGAAACCCATCCGCTCATCTACCGCCTCTTCTTCACCGTCCTCGAGCCCGTCTTCGCCCTCAACGGCGCGTACATCTACGTCGCGACGCCCGCCGCGGCGCTGCAGATCATCACGCCGCCGGCGCTGCACGCGCAGACCGTGCAGCAGACGCCCGTCGAGACGCTGCTGCTCTGGCAGGTGGCGTCGCTGTACGTGCTGTTCGCCTTCGTCGAGGGCGTCGTGCTGCGCTGGGTCGGCCCGCAGCGGCGCGACGTGTGGCGGCTGGTGATGGGCGGCATCGTCGTGTCGTCCGACGTCGGGCACCTGTGGGCGCTGAAGCTGGTGGCCGAGGCGGCGGGCCAGCCGCGGGCGTGGTGGGACCCGCGGGTGTGGACGCGGTGGGAGGATTGGGGAAATCAGGGGCTGACGTGGTTTGGGTTGGGGCTGAGGCCTGCGTTTGTGTTGGGTGTTGGGCTTTGAGAGAGAGAGGGAGGGAGGGGCGAGTGAGCGAGCGAGCGAGGGACCGAGAGGTTGCGCGAAGTCCGGGTGGGAGAGCAGCGGCGGAATCGTTTTCGGGTTAGATGGCAATGCGGTTCATGGCGGGGTGACGAACGCGAGGAGAAGATCGATGTGATAGGGCTTGCATCGTGTTTTCAAATCAGCCGCACGATTGGACTCTCTCAGAAGATACGAGGATGGTGGCTATAACCTAAGGAGGCAGGGAGGCTGTAGAGGATCGTTGGCCATGGGAAATAAGAAAAAAAAAAAAGAGGTGAACGTGGTACTTTCTATCTCCATATTCACAATATCTTCCTCTGTTGCTCTTTCGACATTCCAACTTTACATGCGTAGTACAAACATACATACAGGAATTCCCCATTCTCTTCTCTAAACACAAACATCCACCCTTCCCACACTCGGATCATGATCGCTCACCTGCTCCGCCGCGCTCACCCATGTATTGATATGCACATGCTCGTACTCGACGCCCCCACCGCTTACCGCCCCGCTCACAAACACATGATCCAACTGCTGCGCATTCATATCGAACAGATACGTATACCTCTCCACCTCGGCCACCCCGGCAGCCTCATCCGCATCCACCAGCTTCCCCTCCTCGGCCAATACGCGCAGCAGCTCAACGAACGCAAACTCGTTGAAATCCCCCGCCACGATGACACGCGCCTCAGCGTCGGCGGCAAAGACGCTCTGCAGAAACTCCGCCGTCGCCGTGGCCTGCGCGATGCGGCTGTCGACGCCGCCGTTGACGGGCGGCCGCGCATCACCGTGGAGGGAGCTCGAGCCTCCCTTGCTCGTCCAGTGCACGTTGACGGTCCACAGCCTGCCCTCTCCATCGGCGGTCTGCCAGAGGGCGGCGAGGGGCTTGCGACTGTTGGACCAAGCGGCGTTCGACGGATCGAGGCGGCCTGGGTTGGGAGCGAGAGAAGTCGCGTTGAGGACGGTTGCTGGCGTGGTAGCGTCGCCAGGGCTGGGGTCTAGTAGGGCGAGGGCAAGCGGGTTGTACAGGTAGGCGACGCGGATGTTGCCGCCGGGCTGGCCACCATCCTGGAGGTCAACGGGATCGATGACGGAGAAGTTGTAAGCCGGCCCGCCGGCGGCGGCGATGGCTGAGGTGAGCGTAGAGAGGGTGGTGGCCGAGGAGACAATGCCGTCGCCGGTCGTGGGGCCCGAGTCGTCTTGGACTTCTTGGAGGAAGAGGAGATCGGGGGAGTGCAGGTAAGTGACGATGTGCTCGGCAACGAGGGGCAGGTGGGTGGAGTTGGGGGCGAGGTTCTCGACGTTGTAGGAGCCGAAGGTCAGGCCGCTGCAGGTTCCGGTGGAGGTGAGGGTGGTAGCGGGAGGAAGGGCGGGGGAAGCGGAGCTGAGGATCTCGATGGCGGTTTGGGGCAGGATGTAGTAGAAGCCGAATGCGTAGTACACGACACCGGTAATATCAGAGAGCGAGTCGCCCAGCTTGACAGTGGAGGGATTGGTAGTACCATCGAGGGGGTCGCCGATTATGATGGCCTCGGGGTTGGCATCTGCACAGTTCAGTATTCTCCCAGACCGTTTTTCTTTTTTTTTCTTTGTTCACAGAAGACGAGGGCTTACCAGCGTCAGTCATGGTCACGCCTCCGCGCTCGTTCAACCCTGTCACCGTCCAATTTCCCCTCACCCAAACCTCATCGAACGAATTCGGCGTGCCCAGCGCAACGGGCGTCTCAATCGTTACCAACTCCCCAATCAAACTCTCCCAGAAATCAAGGCCAAACTGGTCCGGCTGCAGCTTAGGATTTGTAATCGACACCAGGCTCTGGTTGTTCGGCACAGCGAACACATCGCCGCCGTCCAGGCCCGAGAACTGCTCCGTCGGCGGCGCAAGGCCGGACCCACTGCCAATGAGAACAGGCTCCACGGCATTGCCGGTTGAGATAACGGCAACGTTGCGCGGCGAGAAGAGCTCGGTCAGAAAGAGGTATGCCGACGAAGAACGATACTCGGTGACGGTGGCATCAAGCGCGATGCGGTCGCCGACAGTCAAGTTGGCGCCGGCACTGCTGCTGAAGACGTAGATGGAGTCGGAGCCCGGGTTGTCCGAAGGGCTGGGCGAGCGAATCCAGAAGCCAGAGGGACCCTTGGCCGTGACGATGCCGGTTACGTTGGTGACAGATTGGCCGCGGAGAGGCGAAACGAAGGCGCCGCCATTGATCTCGCTGATGGTGACGGCGGCGGCAGCACGCAGGCACAGGAGAGCCGCAGCGTTCCACGAGAAGCTCTTCGCAGTCCACATCCTATCTTCCTCTGGTCCTGCGGTATTTCAATTGGCGGGTGCCTGCCGGCTTGAGGACGACGCAGCTGCTCGCACCTCTTTCTTCCCCCTCAGCTCGCTGCGAGAGGAGGCGCATTATATCTGGACGTCGTCGTCATGCCCCAAGCATTCGCCAAGCGCGCATTGCCGCAAAACAGAAGGTGGGAAAGCTGTTGCAGCAGCCGGAGCGGCCATGGGGCGGAGATGAGGCGGCTTGGCAAGACCTTCGCGTATCTCGTGCTTGGTCCTCGTTTCTGCTGCTGCGTGTCTCATTGGTCGATACGGGTGCTTGGCCTTTGTCAGGGACCTCGCCAAAACAGCTGTACGGCCGGGTCCGATGTGTAACTGCGTGTATGCATTGCTTTGGCTGAGCGCCGTTATCGCTGCGGCGAGTCGGTCGTCGCTTGCGCCGGCTTGGTCAATGGGCGGCTGATTGAAGTTTGTTATCAACCGTGGAGCTGAAACAAAAGCGTTAGCTACAGCTGTGCCAGATGGCAAGACAAAAATATGAGAGATCCAAAATGAAGTTGCAGTGCTGACGTCGGAATAAAAGCGACGCGAGGGTTGGAGAAACAGGCAAGATCGTCGCACGACTCAGTGCGACTCCGATAGATCTCCAGGAACGGATAGCCGGCACGCGACCAGTCGTGGCCCGACTGGGATGCGTCGACCTCATGGGCCTGAAGAGGGCTGTACAAAATACGAGGAACGTACTGATAAGGACGCCAGAGGCTCCCTTGGTTAGCGGCGGAGATGTCGCCATCCTCCGGGTATCTGTGGGGTGCGATAACTAGAGCCTGGCACAACACGATTAGCACCCGAGGCCGCCGCTCCATGAAGACGTCAGGCTGGGCTTCAAAGTCTGTTAGTCCAGTGGGAAAAATCAAGGAACTCAGCCGGTTGCTATCATGTTATCAGCCCATTCCCAGCAGTCGCTTTCGAACGTACACTTCCACTCCACAAGTGAAACTGGTATTGGTATCAATGCTGGAGCCAAATCGTCGGCATGTACCGAATGACCTGGTTGTCGACATCCAGAACCTGCCGTTTGATATTCCAACATGACCGGTCCCAAGGGGTAACACAGGATTCGAATCTTCATTTTTAACCGCAAGACGATGTAATCCGTAGCCTGGATCCCCCTTCATCCTGTCTTGCGCGGCCCGGAAAAATCCACGTCGACCGAACACCACAGCTCCATCGTCTCCACTTGGGCCTGATCATCTATCAGACATATAACCATTTCTTACGTGTTAATTCATGGTGAGGGCCAGCAACCAAAACGTACTGGGAATGCTGTCCTCGTTGACCGCAGCTGCCATTTCCTTACCCTTCAAGACTTCTCGCACAGCTATATTCTTGTCCGTGTTCCGCTTCCAAGCATTGTCCGCGACCTCTAGGCCAAGATTTACCAACGTGACATCGTAGACGCGCACATTCTTCGACGTCTCTACACAAAGGGTAATTCGTCTGGAGAAGCCAAACTGAATGAACAAGTCCACCAACTCAGTGGTGCATGCTCTCAGCGAGAGATGCATGTTGAAGGTAATGGCAGCCGGCAGCAGTGGGCTCGGACGCTTCCGGTCGGTGTCCTGTAACTTGACAAATGAGACCGCGTCAGGATCCTCGTCCATGGGAAAGCGTAGCTGCAGCCAGCGAATGTGTTGCGCGAGTGCCAGTTTAAGACAAGCCAAGAACCTGGAGGGAGCTGCTGCCGTCGTCGGCAATGTTGCAGAAGATGCTAGTGTGAAAAGTGCCGTTGCGGAGGTAGGCCGCTTCGAGCTCGGGGCTCAAGTCATCGTCGTAGGCGTCGTAGAAGGGGAGCAGGTCGTGTGCTTCACAGAAGTCGCGCCAGTCATTCTCCAAGCCGGCGCCCACGTAGCCGCTGCCGACGAAATACAGAGCGGTCACACGGAGCGGCATCGGGCCAAGGTACTTTGGCCGTGAGATGCTTTTTCCGGTGGGTTGCGCCCGTGAACGTTGCACACAATGTCCCGGATTTCGCGCGGGAGGGCAGTGAAGAAGCTGCCGGCGGTGGCCGAGGCGTGCTTTAAATTATGTTGACACTGTTGATACGCCGTTCTTCTCGTGGCAGGCAAGTGAGCGTTTACCTGGAGTCTGGGCAGCTCAGCCGGCGCAGAGTAAGACATTTTGGCTACTGTGACAAGGAACCAGATGGCGACGACGACAGCGGCAGACAAGACTGTCATTTTGGTAGCGGTTGTGAGGTTGGAGGGCGGCTGATCGCTGCGCGGCCGATTGCTGCGCGAAGGTTGCGCGGTTTCGACCATGGGCAGTTGCGGAAGGCGCACGGCTCTCCTTCTAAGATCTCACATTTACTTTTGGAAAGGGCGATACTGCAGCGCCCAGAAATCGGTTTGTTGGTAGTTGAAGCAGTCGTCCTGCCACAAGTGTCCCGCGACATAGGTAACGCTCACGGCTGGACGACTGCTTCCACTGCCCATCTGCCATTGGTCGCGCCTTCTGCGACACACTTTCTGAGCCTCACCATGGCGTTATAGGAAGATTAGTACCTAGTCTTCGTCGCCCTGTCTACTGTTTCTCACATCTTCCACGCGAACTATCCAGGCGTCTGTGCTGCTGGTTCGATGGCATGGACATGTCGTCACGGTTATAAAACATCTAGGAGGCCGATTTGAAAGCGCCATGTACGGGCTTAAAGCACCCGGAGAAACGTAGTTGCTCGATGCGGTCCAAAGTCTCGATGCATTGGCGTTTCAGGTCTACATCGATTGACGTCTTTGGTTGCAACTACGTCCTCAAATGTTAGATGGAACAGGAAATAGCACAGGATGCGCATGGGCATGGCCTAGGAGGATTTGTCAAAGGTTGTTTCGATGAGAAATAGGCCTCACCGCTCGAGACAACAATGACTAAAGCAGGGGATGCCTTTTGATGCAAGGGCGCCGGCTGAGTGAGGGCCAACGAGATGGCCTTGCACACACCAGGCTGCAGTTACAGGAGGTAAGATCCAAGAGAAAACAAGTGAGGATCTGTTATGCTTACGTCCCTCCGGTGGCTCGTGCGGTTTGGTGGGTTGAAAGTCCGTCTAGAACTCCCCAACCAGCCGCGTCATTGAGCTCAACAAGCCGAGGCCATGCCCGACCTCGCTGCGACCTGTCTGCAACGTTCTATTGACGTCACTACCCGGAAATATGCTCGTGTGCGTATTTCCACTCGATCGTGGCTCAAAATTGAAGAAGAGAAAAAAAAGAGGGGGGGTGTTCAACGAAAAGCCGACGGAAAGCAGAGAGCGCGGGATGGCAGCGATTCCGTTCGCCACTCCCGTTGCAACCCGCTAAGCGTGCAGGTTGATCGTCAGAAACAGTGCCAGAGACATCCCACGCATCGGCACTCACATCCGCGCCAGGTCGAAGATTAGGTTTAGGGACCGGGTTGCCGCGCGGAAGCCTTCCTCTTTGCTCAGCGCCATGCTCCATTCAGCCACGGCCGATTACCAATCTGCAGAGGGCAACGGCGTCGCGTGAGGCGGCAGAAAATAACTCACGGTTGCATGGTGGCACAGAGTGAGATGGCGTCGAGACGGAGGCGGCCAGATGGGTGATATACTGTGGATCCGGCGGTGGGTATGGAGCGGGGTATGCAGTGCGGTCAGGATGGCTGGGCTGGAGGCGTCTTCGTGATGGTTCGATTAGGCATGCTACTGATCTCTTGTGCAGGCCGGCATTGGGATCGAGTAACAGAAACCGGCGTCTGTGGCTGCGCCAAGGTGAGAAGCGTGAAGAAAGCACACGCGCTGGTGGAACATCTGGCGTGGTTTTGCACCATTGCGTGGCGCCGGCGGCAGTGGCGCACAGCGGGCGATGCAGGTCGGAGAGAGCCAAGCTGGGTCAGCAGCGAGGGTCACTCGGTGAAGATGAGGGCTAGGAGTAGCAGCTACGAGCCGGGGATGCGGGGTGGGTGCCCGTTGTGGGGTAGCCTGTTCCCAGCCAGCCTGGTCCCCGTCCAGACCACACTGCGAATGCATGCACGCCGCCCTCTTCCTGCGCACGCATGCTCCTCCCTCCGCGCTCCCCTGTCCCTCGGGCACCCCGACCACCAGCAATCCCGATCCCACCTCACGCCCGCAGACGCGCTCGACAGCTGCCTTGGGCCAACACAGCCAGTGCGGCGGATGAGGCTGAAGAGCCAGCGCGGTGACGTCTGCGCAGCACTGCGGTGACGGCGGCGGAAGGCAGCCAGGCTTGGTGCGGCGACGGACACCCACGGCTTCCGGCGGTCGGCACGGCAGGCAGCGCAAGGGCGAGCGCTGCTGTAGCACATCGGCAGCCTGCTCGCCCGGCCGATGAGGTCGTGGTTCCTTGTGCTGGATCGCCACGCGTGGGGGTCACCGGGCGAGACGTTGCAAGCCTGCCAGGAACGCGCTCCGCGGCTGATGCCCCCCCCCCCCGGGGGGTCCCATCTCTGCCCTGCTCCCATCTCTCGCGCCTCTCGCTGCTCCAGAGCACGCACAGCCTCTCCGACCCGGCCGGCCACACAGCCTGCTGCGCACGTCTTCGTATCACCGCACCCCCGCCCCGGTCCCATGACGCGCGCCGGTCCAAGGAGCGGTTCCCGCCAGCGGTCCTGGCCGCGCGTGCCCTCTGTCTCGCTGGCGAGCGTAGGGATAGCTGGCCACTGCGCCGGCGGGGTCGTCTGGCCAGCAGACCGGCCATGGCAGCCAGAACCAGCGCGAGCTTATTTGAGCTTCACGATGATGTATTGCGGCGAGCATCCCCCCACGCTAACATCGACGTGAACCGTGCTGATCGCCAGCGCCACACCTCCAAAACCACACCATCCGCCAAAAAGCAACTGCTTCCCGTCTCCCCTCGCTCCAGGTGCCCGCTTGCCCTTCCGATTCGTCTGCCCGGCCTGCGTGCCTGACCTCGCGAAACTCGGTTTGTCCATCGCTGCCCTATCCTGCCGCCCTCCGTCCCCGTCCGCTGTCTCGGGCTTGGGGAATCCCTGCCAGCCCGTCCACTGTTCCCTCAACCGCCCTATGCGTCAGCGACCCCCCACGCGACCCTTCAGCCCTGCCCAATGCCTTATCCCCGTTCGGTCTATTTAAACCAGCCCCCAGTGCTCTCCGACATGTCGTGTGCACGCCCTGCTACATCCCACGCAGAGCCCACCGTCTATCAGTTGCCCCTTCCGTGCCAAACCTCCGAGTGTCCTGGCGCACCTTCCTCATCTCTGATTCTCTCCTGAGCCTCTCTGTATAAGAAGAAATAAACGTTCACCATGTCACCTCACCAAGACGCTCCCTCTCCCCAAGGCTTCAGCATGTCGTCCGGTGCAGTCCAAGGCTCCGTCAACATCACCAACAACACCGGCAGGCGGCCCATGCCTCCTGGTGTCTACGTCCCCACTCCTGCCTTCTTCGATCCCGTCAGCGAAGACGTCGACCTTGAGACCACCGCCTCTCATGCCGTGCGCCTCGCCCAAGCTGGCGTAGCAGGCATCACCACCCAAGGCAGCAACGGCGAGGCCGTCTGCCTCACCCACAAGGAGCGCAACCTCATCACTTCCACCACCCGTGCCGCCCTCGACGCCGCGGGCTTCACCTCCATGCCCATTATCGTCGGCTGCGGCGCCCAGTCGACCCGCGAGACCATTGAACTCTGCTTCGAGGCCCACGCCGCGGGCGGCGACTACGCCCTCGTCCTGCCGCCGGCCTACTACCAAGGTCTCTTCAATGCCGACACAATCGCCGCCTTCTTCCGCGACGTCGCTTCGGCCTCGCCCATCCCCATCCTCATCTACAACTACCCCGGCGCCGTCTCCGGCCTCGACCTAAACTCAGATGCCATCGTCGCCCTCGCCAGCCACCCCAACATCGTCGGCTGCAAGCTCACCTGCGGCAACACCGGCAAACTCGCGCGCGTCGCCGCTGCCACCCGCGCTGCAACACCGAGTGACAACGGCTCCGGCTTCTTGTGCATGGGCGGCTCCGCGGACTTCACCCTGCAGACGCTCATCGCCGGTGGTTCGGGCATCATCGCCGGCCTCGCCAACATCGCCCCCAAGGCCTGTGTACGCCTCGTTGAGCTGTTCGAGAGCGGCAATCTCAAGGCTGCGCGTGAGCTGCAGGCTGTCGTCGCCCGTGGCGACTGGGCCGCCATCCGGGGTGGTGTCGTCGCCACCAAGAGCGCGTTGATGTCGTTCTGGGGCTACGGCGGGTATGCGCGCAAGCCGCTGCCGAGGCCGGGTAAGGAGGAGAGTTTGAGGTGGAGGCAGGGATTCGAGGAGCTGGTGGCGGCTGAGAAGGCGCTGTGAGAGAGAGCATGAAGGGCTATGCGCTGGTTGCTGTGGTCCCTTCTTGGATATCCGTAATGTCTGATACACATGATTGGGGGTGGGGGTGCACAGCGAGGTGTTTTGATCTTCTCTTCTCTTCTAATATCTCCAAAAGCGCTGGAAAAGCTTGCTTGTTGTTTGGGGATTTATTCATGATGCATGGGTTAGTCGGCCATCTGCGGTATCTTCTCTGGTTTAATGCTGGCATATATGCGGCGCCACAGAGAGCGGTGTTGGGTACTATCTGCTACCTGCACAAAGCGAGCTCGTTTCCTCCTGGCTACAGCTCCAATACCATCACACCTCTCACCTCTACTTGCTTTGTTTTCCTAAAGTGATTCGACTGTTCTCTTCAAATACAAACACCTCTTCACAACCCTAGTTTTTCAAGCTCTACACCCGCACCGCAAGTTCTACGGGCCCGTAAAGCGTATTCGATACGCGGACATCAGATCTCTCGTCGCCATCACATCCCTCGGGACAACTGACCCCGCGCGTCTCGCTTCTCCCTGCAAATGCAAGATTCCTACTCGGCGCCGCACAGGTGACCCGGATCCCGGAGGCACTTCCTTCCTCCCTTGCTTTTCCCCCCCTCTCCCCCATCTTCCATCACCATTGCTATCGTCCGTAACGTCTTCGCGGAATCACGGCTCTTTACGGGAAAAGCCCATGCACATCAGTCTCCACAAAAGCGCAGGGGTTCGCAGCGGAGGGGGGAAAGTCCATTGCCGAGGGTGAGGACGCAGCGTTTCAGAGGGAGAGGGCAATAAGCGTCGGCAACTGAGGGGGGAGCTGAGCAGAGGCGCCACGCGCGCGCGTCTCTGCTGCAAGGCAGGGAAAGGCTGCGCGATGAGTGACCGTCCGGGCCAGCTGCTGACAATGCGGCCGCTCCGGAGCTGCAGGAGTGTCTCGGTAGTGGCTTGATGACGAGGGCCAGCACACTGGCATGGGCTCGGTCCATGAGAGAGGGCCATGCAGGCAGATCAAAGCTCCGAGATGCCCGTTTGCGTTGTGTGGCTGCCAAAAATCCTTCCACAAACAGCTTGCCCTTTTGTCCGAGCAGGGAAGTGGGCCGGGTCGTCTTTGGAGCGCTCGCCTGTTCGCCCCCTTCTCTCTCCGTAAAGGGAAATTTTACGTTTGGTGGGCGTGGGATGTGCGTCGCTCTGAGTGGCCTGCCTCTTTTCGCGCGTGGGATGGTACATACATAAATCTGTAGCACGCATATCACTAGGATTTGCCGCATCCGGATCGAATAGCCACAAATCAAAATACATAAGAAATGTGATCTGTTGCATTTTCACCCCTCTCGGCCATTCCGCGCTCTTTTCCCTGAACATCAACTCATCCAGCGCATAGCGCGTGAAAGATGCCCAAAAGAGAGAGAAAAAAGCAACGTAGGGTTTGCTGGGAGTGAGATACTGGGGCCCACTGTGATGTGCACTGCACAACCGAAGTGCTTAGCCCACGCTCTCGCCTCCGCCACTCCTCCCTCCGCGTTAATTTCCCCCCCCCAGAAAAGTCCTGTCCCCGTGCACATGTGCACGCGCGCACACATATCGGCAGCGGAGATAACATTGAACGGCAAAAGCAAAAAGTACAGAGCCAGCGTTCGTCCGGCCTCCCTCCCTCCTTTCCTTGCCTCCTGCTTCCCCGCAGACCGTGACCACAGCAAAAGGCAAAAATTGCACACCAAAAGATAGAAAAACCTTACCCAAACTACACGGAAAATCACGGGACGTAGATCCATGCAGTTCTTTCCAAGATCCCAAGGCTAAAACGCGGCGAACAATGAAGAAACTTGACGCGATGATGTAGGCCCTGCATTAGAAAACCCCCCCCCCCCCAACCCACCAATCAAGATCCTGAGCTGTCGCGTCTTACGCCGGCAACCTTACTTTCGCTCATTCCCACCAATCAGAGAGAAAGAACATCGAGCGATCTCCATCGGAATTTTGCGAAGAATGAGGGGGAGAAAAGAAAAGCTAAAGATAGCGTCACGTTCTAGCAGCGGTCGAGAATAACCGAGATAGAGTAGGTACGAAAGGTCTCTCCCCCCCCCCCCCCCCCCTTTTTTTTCTCTCCCCCTTCTCTCCTCCCCTCTTCTTCGGGAAACAAAAAATGTAACGAGAGGCTTAACGTCCTTGTCACGGCAACATCCTTCCAGCAGCGTCGTCGCCTGCCGAAGGAAAATGCGAATGGTGTACTAGACCATGGATTACACTTTGCAGGCATATCCCTTTTATGGCTGCATTTCTTGTTCGTTTGTCTGCTTGGGTAATATTCTAAAGAGGTACGACGAAGTTGAAAGGTGAGAAGGCGGCGGTGAGCTATGAAGCTGTGAGGTAAGAGAGCGTCAAGGGTGAAAGTAGTCACAGTAATTCACGGGCTCAGAGAAATCAACTGTATTATATCCACATCTTCTTATGCGTTGCAGCAACTCTACTCACTACCTTCACTTTCAGCGGTCCTTCGTCATATACACAAGCTGGGAGCATATCCGACAAGGGGAAGCAAGTTACCGACGGCTTTGGACTTTACTATCTACTGAATGCCAAATCATTGTTTTGGGGCGCTCCAATTTTTTTTTGTCATGTTACCTTTGTGGTGGGTTGTGAGATCCATGCTTTTAGGTCCCTACAGCAAATGAGTTTTACACAGCCATGCCGCCATGTGCCAACGCCGACACTAATCGGGGAGTCACATCAACAACACAAGACAGGATTAGCAGTTAGCGAGATAGAACCTCAACAATATCATCGCCATCTCTGCGCAGGACGATCCACTTCCATTCGGGCCCTACGCCCAACACGTACTGATAGAGCCTTATTAGTTCCCTTGCGGACCTTTTTTTGCCATGCATGCACCTACTTATACCGCTTCTTGCCTTGCCGTCAATGAGCCCTTTTTGTTTTTGTGATTTTGCTTTTCTCTTTTTCCCGATACTCCACTCCTGGCCCAACTCCAGATATTTACCTATCGTGCTTGGTCGCCAAGTCTCGATTTTCCCGCGCCCCAAACATGATGAACTAGTCTGCTCGTTGATCTCTTCCCATCATGCCCGTGCGCAAGTGGGAGAATAGAGGTTGCTCACACCCACAGCACGTCTTTAAGAACAAGGGCAACGGAGCCGCACCCACTACTCACTGATTTCCGCCATTCCCAACACCACCACGCTGCTGGTGCTAGCATTGCTTCCGCTGAAACCAGCTATCGCCGTGCTGCTGCGGCTGTGGACCAGGATGTGCCTGATAAGAGATCTGTCCCTGAGCCGAGTACGGCGAGGCCGTTATCGCATAGGTGGAAGACAGGCTCGAGAGCGTGGCGTAGGGCTGGTGTTTTGAGTCCGCCTGATGCTGCTGGACCTTTTTGCTCTGTTGCAGCTGGCTATTTACCAGATGCGCTGTCTGCTGCTGACATGCTTGGTACTGGGCTTGAAGCTGACGCTGTAGTATTTGTTCCTGCTGCATTTGGGCGGTGCGTCGCTGCTGAGCCTGTTGGTATTGAAGAAGCTGAAGTTGCTGCTGTGGGGTCCATTGCATGGAGGATGACCTTTGGATCAAGCGTTGGATGCTCGGGGGTGTAGCCTGTGCGTATTCGTTGGCCAACGCCTGCGCCGGGATAAGGGGGCGGGCTATCTGCGATGGGAGTAGCTGCGGGGCGGATTGAGGATGGGTCCGAGAGATGGCAGCCATGAAAGGCTGCTCAGTGCGGTCTCGAATGAAAGTAGTCCTGGCATCGAGCGACTGTTGATTCTGGCCTTGAGCGGGACTTTGGGTCTGGTGACTCACGTTAGCATGTTGCCGAAGTAAGAGCTGCTCCTGCTGCTGCTGGCTGGCCACATGAGGATCTGGGTGAGAATGAGAGTGTTTGAACATTTGCGGAGCAGGCGGAACAGGAGCTGCGAACGATTGGAGTTGTTGTTGAATATGAGGGTCTGGCACGGCATTCTGCTGAGCTTGAGCGTGAGGCGCCGTCACATTCGGCTTTCGCTGGAGACGCGGATCTTCGGTGGCTAGGTCTTGGGGCTGAGGGTAAGGACTGAAGCCGAATACTTCTTTGAAAATCTGCTCCTCCGTTGCGGTCTCCAGCCTCTTCTGCTTCTCTCTCTGGTAGTTGGCCTCCACATCAAATGGGACGTCTGAAGCTGCTTTGGGCTTGGTAGCTGGAGGCCAACCCCACACAGGACCGTCACTGACCATAGAGGAGATGAGCTGAGATAAAGGAGTGATGCCGCTGCTCTCCTCTAACCTCAAGGAGATGGCATTGGGAGCAGCCACCGGGCTTGTAGGGGCTTGAGGAGGCTCAGTGGCGGGTAGCATTGGGCTGGATCTACCCTCCCCAGTACTTAGCAACCAATTGTCAATGAAAGAACGCTTCTCTTGGAAAGAGACCATTTCCGGGTTGCTTTGATCATATATGCCAGGGTATCTGGAGTTGCTGGACAAGCCTTCCAACATCAAGTCATCGGCAAACTCTTCATACTCATTGCCGTATCGCCTCACGATGAACTTCTCGGCAGGGGTGACAAGTTCCGACAGCTCGTTGAAGCGGGAACCAAGGCCATCAATGAGAGTGCAGAGATTGTCGAATGCCTTGGACCGGTAGGAAAGGTCGCGGCCATGTTGGACGGAAGTCCTGGCGAGGCCCTGGCTCAATAAGTAAGTGCAGTAACTGCGTGTCCGGCATATGGAGGCCAGGTAGAAGGCGCTTACGTCAAGGCAGTGGCGGAGGATGAGCTGTTCGCGGCGGACCTTCAAAATGGCCTCGGCGAGCTGGGCGAGTGTAGGAATGCTCGCGATCTGGATGGGCTGTGAGGTTTGCTGCTGGTCCTCGCCGGCGGCAGCGGTCGTGGGAGAAAGCTGTGTAGCCTGGCCCTGGGCCGTGGTTTCGGGCCGTTGGGTCTTTTTCTTCTTTACCTGAGGTGCGCGGAGCCTGCTGGGAATGCGGTTGTGCTGGCCGGTGGTAAGTGCGTACGGCTTGCTAGAGCTGCCTGCACAACTAGTCACTCACCATGTAGTTGCGGCGGGCTCTGTCCCTGATGAAATCGGCGCGCGGGAACCTTGTCTTCATGGCTGCAACGCTGGTGTGGGCGCGAAAGCACCACCGGTGGCCGGACGCACTAGACAACGTGTCGGCGGAGTAGGAAAAGGACGCGGAGCGGACGAGAGGAAGATATAAAGCTCTGCTGCGCACAGACTCGATGCCGCCGCCCATCAGTTGACGAGCGTCCGTCACCTGCGCTGTCTTTTCGCAGACCCCGGGCGCTACCGCTCCTTCCTCATCCTCTTTCCCAGGGTTCGCCTGACCGCGCGCTTGCCCCGTTTTGGCAGCAGGAGTAACTGTGGTACATGCTGGGCCCTTTGATCCAGAGCTACTTAAGCTGCTCCAGTCAGCGGCCTTAGCCCTTTCATCTTCACCAACCACCACCAGCCTTCACCGCCGCGCAGTATCAACACCACCCCTCGGCGCTGAAGCGATTCACCACATACTACTCCTCAACCCACCGTCAAGATGCCTGCTCCCATCATGGCCAGCTTTGCCTGTCCTCTCTCTGTGTGTCAATCCACCTCTTCTTACCGCCGCCTTGATATCACCGTCGTTTTCTTCTTGCCTGCCTTGTCTCATATCATCACGGGCCCCAGCCTCACCTCCTTTACCTACTTCCTCCCCTTACTGGTATGCTGATGCTCCTTCTCACAGTCTATTCTTGAGACGCCCGTCCTTCCACCGAGCCCGACGGCGGAGGACTACAGGCGCGCCCGGGATATCGAGAAAGCCAAGGCTGACCAGGCTCGTAGGCACCTGGAGATCCTGAAGAAACAGCTTGAAGACCTCAACGACATCTGTGACAAAAGGATAGATGCTCTTAAACAGCATGGCGGCGAGATTACGCGGGTTGGAGGTGCCCATTTCGGCAACAACGTAAGTGCTTTCACTCTCCTCCAGCCTACTATCCATGATCGACAAAAGATCGCCGGAGCATATTCGCCTACAAAATTTCATTTCAGAGGTCGTCTTCCGGAAAGCAGCCGGGAACCGACGCGACCGCCCAGCCCATGAGGAGATCTTCCTCTCTGAATGGCGCTGCAGCCCCGTTTGTTCCGAGCTTCGCGATGGGCGGCGGAGATTCCAACGGCAAAGATGCTGCTTGAGTCACTTTCATCAGCGTCACAGGAGAGTTCAAAAAGCCCACCTGCTGCTTCTGAGTCCAACAACTCCGCAGCAATTCATTGAACGGGCAATCGATGGGGGTTTTGAGGCAATGGCTGGAAGGCCAGACCGCCGCATGGAAGTTAAGGGCATTTTCTGGATTAAAAAAATTTGGAGTGCGCCTTGGTACTTGCGGTTGGAGAGTATTTGCAGGACATCGAAAGAGTGAAGCAAGGCCTGGGAAGACTTCGGCGCCATGACGGAAAATGGGTTTCGGCGCAAACATATTCTGACATTAAGCGGCAACAGGTGTTCTATCGCCGACCTTTCATTCAATGTAATCGCTGGATTTCAATTGCACTCGTAGGCTTTTGCCGGGTCGGTCGCCTATCATTGCGGTTGTGAAAGTCTGTTACAGATACGGTTTTTTTTAGCTTTGCTCCGTCTCTCCGCGTTGAATCTGGGGATGCCCCCGTGGGCGGATCAGTGGGTCTCCCAGTGCTCCATTGGCTGAGATGGTCCTGTCGAAGGCGACCATTCCACGTGAGCCATGATAAGGTGGCAATTCTTCCCCGCGCGTATGAACGCAGAACCGCAGGTTGTCCGATCAACCGGTCTCGGTGTTAATCATGATGCGCATCAGATTGGAGACCCCGACTCGGATGTTCTCTCTGAATCGCGCCCTCACCGGCCGCGTCGATGAATCTGGGGGTCAAAGATTCCGCCAGTGTGCGGCGCGGATCCTCTTATTCTTTTCGCATGATTGGCCGGACCCTTGCCTCTGATCGCCTTGTCAACACGTGGCGGAGGACTCGGTCGATCTTGGTAGTCGCAGAATTTCTCTCTCGTGATCGCTGTCGTTGTCGTTTTCGTTTGCTGATCTAGTTCTGTGGTTGGCCGAGCGGACGCATTTAGCCTGGAATCGCATGGAACGCTAGATCCCAGATGCGCAGAGGGTCGGATTGGGGTAGTCCTTGCGGAGGGCCAAGAAATGTTTACTTAACGCAGGAAGTGGTATAAGTAAGAATGAGGCCCCTCGTCCTCCTCCTGCTGAGACCAAGCCCTCATCCGTTGCGCCCGATATTGTTGTATCTCGAAGTCACGGATTCGTCTTCAGAGCGCCTGCCTTCGCCCTATGATGGATACTCAGCTCCTCCTCGCCAGCGATGCAGTGTAAGCAACACAGCATGTCGACAAGGTTGTATCCCATACTTCATCGAGGCCCGAGGTCGTGTATTGTCGTCAGTGGTGACGATGTTGTTTTATCAATGTACGACCTCCTATATCCGAAGATTCCCCTCGGCCGATCAGAGTCGCACCGCTCACCTTTTCTGAACCACGAATCCCCCTCCCTCAAAGGTGCCGGGCTTTCCAACCAAAATCAGCCCATCGAGGGTCAAAGGTGAGTCGTCTGTAATCAGGGTTGCTGTCTCCTGACAGGTTGCCGTTCATCCCCCGCAGCTCTCCACGGGTCCTCTCCGTTCCCCGGAAGAACTTTCCCGCATCCCAACAGCCTCTTACGTTTTTCGTCGGGCCAGCTCACGCCGCCCACGAGGGATTTGTCCCAGAAGATGTCCTCCGCCGAAGTCGCTTTCCCGGCCGTATTTCCACTTTTGCACGGAAGTTATTCACCTGACCTCCACAACTCCGGCCATCACCTCAACTCCACGATGCAACCCAAGAAGAGCGCATGAACCGAGAGCAGGCAGTGACTTACGTCACAAGGAACGGCAGCACCAGCGGGAATAAGGATCAGCCCTGCTTTCCGAGGCGAACGAAGGAAGGAACCCGCCGTCGGCTAAGGCTCATCACGCCGGTCTCTCACCAGTTGTGGCCCCCCCAATGGCAGGTTCCGATGGTGTGTGGGGGGAGAGGCTCTTAGAGGGTGAGCATGGGGACTCCATGCGGCTCAATTCCCAGTGGAAGCGCGAAACCCGCTGGAGAAGCGAGCACGCGCCAGGAAATGTGGGCTAGCGTCGTGTTTTTCCTTCCCTCTGTCTCTCCTTTGGAAGTGGATACGACTGCTGGACCCCGCCATTGCCGCTTAACCGCCGTGCAGCCAGGGAAAGGCGTTGGGGCACAAGGACGGATTTGGCCGCGGCTGCCAAGTTTTCCGGACTAACCACACGAGCGTTCTCCAGCATCGCGGTCTCACCACGGCGGCGGCGGACGGCACATCATCGGAGTCGCAGCAAGCCACGGAGCTGCGCGCGACGTCAGGCGGTGGGCATCTCTCTACGAGCGGCAGCCCTGCCATTGGATCGCTCGCTCGGCTCTATCCCGACGTCCGTCAACGCGGTGTGATGCCAGGCACCGCTCCTCCCGCGTCCTCTCACCATCATCACCGCTCCGGCCCACTCATTCGGACGGATATTGAGAGCGTTCAGGAGGTCAAGGGATTGGGGCGCCACTTGGTGGCAGGCAAGACTTACATAAGGCGAGGGAGAAGCAAACTCCAAGGACGCCTCCCGCGCGCGCCACGGCGGGCGATACACGAACCGAGCCCGCAGTGTGCAGGTGCCGAGAGCGCAGCGGTTTCTTCACAGCCGGTCGCGGATCACGCCTCCCCCACGCGCCGGCGCCTCCGCACTCTGCCGGCAGATTTTGGGCCTGCACGCGACCGCGGCGGCGGCGGCGTCGAGCGGAGTGGGTCTTAGCTGGGTGAAGTTCGGGGCGCGGAAAATTCGACCAGGGCACGGAGCTGGAGCAGGGCGGGGTGCAGCAGCATCCCCTGTGGACCGGGCAAAAGAGAGGAAAAAAGCGAGGGGAGGGTGGAGAAAGCTGGAGAGAGATTCAGAATCCGGGCCTCCAGCTTGTTGGTTCCCGCCCGCAATTTCGGCCGTGTGCTCGGCCCGACTTCGCCCTGAACTGCCCAGCATCGTGAACTGATCACGGCACTCTTCTACACCTGTCGGCCGTCCATGATGCTGCGTGCGGCTCTCGGGCCATTTCCGGGCGGACGGCGGCAGCGACGCCTGCGCCTCGGAACCCTGCTTCGTCGCTCCCGCCAGCAGTGATCGTCCAGCCTGGGGAAGCTGCTGTGCTGGGGATCGATGCTGAATTTCGAGCGTGTAGAAGCCCGCTGTTGAGGCATTGGGGCTGGCTGAGTGCCTGTGCTGGAGTCTCTGCGCCGCCGTTTGTTGGCAACCGCATCCATCACTCGACCAGCTCACCACCAGCGCCTGCGGATGCCCCGTCGACGGCAGATGTCCGGCTGCGCACCAGGCGCCATGGGGCTCCACTGCCAATCTGCTCTCCGCAGCCTTGCCTGAACGAGCCTCTCCGCCAGCATCCACCCCCCCGGGCCCCTCTCCGCCCCGGTAGGACATCCCCGTGTCGCGCGCCTTCCAGAACTATTGATGACGTTGTCCGCCATGTTGCTGCTCGACGAATCTTTGCGCGAAAACACCGCGTGGCATGGCACCGGGATTTCTTTCCAAGACCCCGAGCACGCCTGCCCGAGCCGTGCCCCGCCCTGGTCGTGAATAAGTAGTCCGCGAGTCCTCGCTGCTGGAGAGACTCCAAGGCAAGCCTGGACGACACTCCCGACAAGCAACAATGGCTCCCCTCACCAACATGGCCGCGCTCCTGCTCGGCGCCGTAGCTGGCGCCGAGGCCGCCCAGGACTGGGATCACTCGCTGTACACCACCAGCCCGCCCGTCTACCCCTCGCCCAACATGACCGGCGTCGACTCTGCGTCGCTGTCGGGTTGGGCCGGTGCTCTGGAGAAGGCTGAGGCCCTCCTCAGCACCCTGACCCTTGAGGAGAAGGTCCTCATGCTCACTGGTGCTGCTGGTCCTTGCGTTGGGTAAGATCGCTCCTCTCTTCCTTCCCAGGCACTTGCTTACAGCCCTGCAGAAACATCTCACCCATCCCTCGCGTCGGCTTCAAGGGCCTCTGTCTCCAGGACGGTCCTCTCGGCATCCGCCAGGCCGACTATGCCAGCGCTTTCCCCGCTGGTCTGAGTGCTGCCGCCTCCTTTGACAAGGATCTCATCCATGAGCGCGGAAAGCTCATTGGTGAGGAGTTCCGCGGCAAGGGTTCTCACATCTTCCTTGGCCCCGTCGCTGGCCCGCTCGGCCGCAGCGCCATGGCTGGTCGTAACTGGGAGGGCTTCTCTCCCGATCCGTACCTCACTGGTGTTGCCATGGAGGAGACTATTCTCGGTGTCCAGAGCACCGGTGTCCAGGCCACCGCCAAGCACTGGGTCGTCAACGAGCAGGAGACCCAGCGCAACCCCGAGGACGCTTTCGACGCGTCGCACGAGCCGAATGACAAGGAGCAGATGTCCGTCTCGTCCAACGTCGATGACCGCACCCTTCACGAGCTTTACGTTTGGCCCTTCGCAAACGCCATCCGTGCTGGTGTTTCCAGCGTCATGTGCGCCTACCAGCGCATCAACGGCTCTTACGCCTGCCAAAACTCCAAGACGCAGAACGGCATCCTGAAGACTGAGCTCGGCTTCCAGGGCTATGTTATGTCCGACTGGATGGGCACCCACAGCGGTGTCGCTTCCGTCGAGGCTGGTTTGGACATGACGATGCCCGGTGCCTGGAACTGGCAGCCGTGGCTCAACTGGTCTACTCCCTCGTACTTTGGCGGCAACCTGACCAAGGCCGTCGAGAACGGCACCGTCTCTGTGACCCGCGTCGACGACATGGTCAAGCGTGTCCTGACTCCTTACTACCTGCTTGGCCAGGACGAGGGCTTCCCCGGTGTTGACCCCTCTAGCGGCGCCTACCCTGCGGTTAACGACTTCCAGCCCGAGAGCAACTGGTACGACACCTGGAAGGCTGCCGGTGCCCTCAACGATGAGGTCTCCGTCAACGTTCGTGGCAACCACAGCGAGCACATCCGCAAGCTAGGTGCCGCTGGCTCTGTCCTCCTGAAGAACGTCAACAACACCCTTCCCCTCAAGAGCCCTAAGAAGATCGCCGTGTTCGGCAACGCTGCTGGGGACTTCATCAACGGTCTCTACCCTAAAAGCAGCGACTACGAGTACGGCACTCTCCCCGTTGGTGGTGGGTCTGGTACCTCCCGCTTCACCTCCGTCGTCACCCCGCTCGATGCTATCAAGACGCGCGCTAAGGCCGACGGTGCCACGGTTCAATACGTCCTGAACAACACGCTCCTGACCACCGCTGGTTCCTACGCCAGCAAAATCTCCCCCGAGCCTGACGTCTGCCTGGTCTTCGTCAAGACGTGGGCCTCGGAAGGCGAGGACCGCGCCGACCTCAACCTCAACTGGGAGGGCAACGAGGTCATCGACCAGATTGCTGCCAACTGCAGCAACACCGTCGTCATCTCCAACTCTGGCGGCCTCACCCTGATGCCCTGGGCCAACCACGAGAACGTCACCGCCATCCTGGCGGCCCACCTGCCCGGCGAGGAGATCGGCAACTCGATCGTCGACATCCTGTACGGCGACGTCAACCCCTCGGGCAAGCTCCCTTACACCATCGCCCACCAGGCCTCGGACTACTACTTCGCAAACATCACCACCTCGGTCGCCAACACCACCGACACCAACGCCTGGCAGTCCGACTTCACCGAGCGCCTCCTCATCGACTACCGCTACTTCGACTACCACAACATCTCCGTCCTCTACGAGTTCGGATTCGGTCTCTCCTACACCACCTTCGCCCTCGCCGACATCTCCATCTCTCCTGTTTCCAACTCGTCCGCCATCGCCGGCACTCCCGCCCCTACGGCCGAGGTCGTCCCCGGTGGCAACCCCGCCCTCTGGGACACGGTCTACAAGGTCACTGCCACGGTTAGCAACACGGGCGATCTCACCGGCGCCGCTGTCCCGCAGCTGTACATCGAGCTGCCCGCCTCGGCCGGCGAGGGTACCCCCGTTAAGCAGCTGCGCGGCTTCGAGAAGGTCGAGCTCGCCGCCGGCGAGAGCCAGCAGGTCACGTTTGAGCTCATGCGTCGCGATCTGTCGGTTTGGGACGTCGTTTCGCAGGAGTGGAGCGTGCCGAGCGGCACTTTTGGCGTGCACGTTGGCTTCTCCTCGAGGGATGTGCAGCTGAAGGGACAGTTTACTGTTTAACGAAGGGGTAAAGTGTATGAGTTTGATGAATTAATTGTAAAAAGTATATGATTGGGTTGAATGGAGGCGGGAAGGGGAAGAGAGGATTTTGTGCTGTACCCGCTAGTGATGGTATGGCTTTTAATGATAATGCGAATCTAGTATCATAGCAGTGTTTTGATTGCCTCGCTTTAGTGTCTTAGGTGCGATGTGATGTTCCGATGTGAAGGCTGGTAGTCTTAAGGTTTAACGATACCTCTTGAACATATGTCATTGGAATCGGACTGCCACCGCCTCTGCCGAGGTACCTTTAGGATCTCCCCGACTGTCGGTTTATGCATTAATTGTTTGCTTAATCCAAAAAATTTTTGGGAATCGACTCCATTCTTGAGCCGATGGACGCCGTTTTCAATCAGCAGCACCTAGTTTTCCCCAGATGCCGAGCTTTTACCTCCGACCCGACGTTGAGCGACCCCAACACTGAACTTCTTCTGAATCAAGCCACCTCCCCGTACTGCCCTTGTCCAGGCATTCGGCAAAGGTGTAGTATCCTGGCATCTTCTGCAAGTATTCTACCTCGCGCTAGTTTTCAACAATCTATCGAGTGGCTTTAAAGCCTAGTAGACGAAACTGGTCGTAACGGTTAAACTTCGCGTAGTTTTTACCTATTCGAGTAAAATTCCTGCGCCGGGGAAGAAGACCATAAAGAAGGCAGAACCCTCCATCATTCGCACCCGCGTATCTCTCTACAACTTCTTTGCTTATTTTTTCCCTCCATCCCCCTAGAAAGAAAAAGAGCAGGTGGGACAATGGCTAGAAAAGTCCCCAGATACGTACTTATTACTGGGTCCGAACTACCCTCGTCCCGTCTCCCTTCCAGCCGAGTTTCATAACTGACATCTCTCTGCGGTAGATGTTCCCCCGGCGGCATTGGCTTCGCTCTTGCCCAAGAATTCGCAAAGAAGGGTATGTGAAGCGTGCGGTCCACGCCCGGAATGACGTGCTGATTCGCGCGCCGCCGCAGGCTTCACCATCATCGCCACGGCTCGCTCCTCGGCCGCTCTCGACGCGCTACAGACCTGCCCGTTCGCCGAGTCCGTCATCCCATTCGAGCTCGACGTCACCTCCGCCGACAGCATTTCGCGGCTGCGCCGTGCCGTGGACGCCCTGCTCGCGACAGCCGGCGGGGCGCTCGCCTTCCTCGTCAACAACGCCGGCATGAGCTACTCCATGCCCGCGCTGCATCTGGACGACGCGCACACGGCGCACGTCTTCGAGACCAACACCTTCGGCGCGATGCGCATGTGCGCGGCGTTCGCGCCGCTGATGATTGCCAGCGGCCGGGGCGGCACGATCGTGCAGATTGGCAGCGTGGCTGGGATCGTGTGAGCGCTCGCCTGCCTGCCTCTCTCTCTCTCTCTCTCTCTCTCTCTCTCTCTCTCTCTCTCTCTCTCGCGCGCGCGTCCAGTCGCCGTGACTCACTTAGCTGATTCGTCGCTCGCCGCAGCCCGTACGTCTTCGGCAGCGCGTACAACGCGTCCAAGGCCGCGCTGCACGCGTACAGCGACACGCTGCGCCTCGAGCTCGCGCCCTTCGGCGTTGCCGTCGTCGTCGCCTGCACCGGCGGCGTGCGCTCCAACATCTCCGCCCGGCCGCGCAGCATCCCCGCGTCGCGGTCGCTCTATCCGAAGGCGGTGCGCGACGCCTTCTCCGCCCAGCGGTACAGCCAGGCGGGCGGCATGTCGGCGGAGCGCTACGCCGAGTCGCTCGTGAGGCAGCTGCTCGCCAGGCGCGGGAGGGGCCCGCGCAGCGGGTGGATCTGGGAGGGCGGCAAGGCGTGGGTCATTTGGGCCCTGCACGTCTTTTTTCCGAGGCTGGTCATGGACATGATCTTCTCGCGTATGTACGGCCTTTCCAAGATGGAGAGGCCGCGGGCTATTGGAGGCCGTTGATTGTGAGGTTGCCCGTGTCTTTAGTCGATGGTACTGATGTGGTCAGCGGCGCAGCCGAAAAAAAAAACCCCCCTTGCACTTCATAGATCGTGAGATGTGAGATATACAGCGGACTGGCCGCTTGTGGACCAGACGGGACATGTGAGCAGAGCTCTTGGCCCGAAAGCTATTCACTGTCAGTGATCAAGCCTCACTTGATAGCCTGATGTGTGTCGAAAATCCCGCAAGACTGAGGGGCTTATCCTGAGCGTATGTCTGCCTCGTAATCAGCCTGCATCTATAAGGGCCAATTGAGGCTGCAGAAACGAATGACGGCCCCTCCTCGCCGTTCTGGCCGAGCCTGTGGCACCCACCCAGGCCAAGAGACCGCGCCGCGCTCCTGCAGGCAGCCCCATGCGTACATATATCCGGTCATTATAGAGCCGATTCCCCACCTTCTCCCTCGGCCTTTCGGCCTTCCACCATCCTCTTCGCTTCAAAAGCGACAGCACCTTCACCGCGGTTAAGGAACGAACACGGCTACATGTGCCAAAGAGCCCCTGTCACTCAGACCAAGAGAGCCACGCGATGGCTGCGAACAGCCCCGCCACTCGTCAGTTGCCAGAGTCATGGCCGACCGCAGGGCCGGCCAACAGCAGCCTCTGCGAGCTGTGCAAGGTTCTCGAATTCAACGACAAGGAGCATGGAGGACGCCTGGAGACCTCTGCGGACGGCGAATCCTATGTCAAATTCCCAGACGACAGGGTGTCTCTCGACTACCAGCGGCCCGACACTTATCCGGACTTTCCATCGCTCTCTGCAGGAGCGCAGGCAGACTGTCAGTTTTGCCAGTTCTTGAAGACTTCGCTGAAAAAGAACGTTGAGCGGAATCTCAGAGGCGAAAAACCAACAAATGTGATTCATATCTTGCTCAGACGATTGGAGTATTACTTCCGTCGCGCACAGCATGATTTGATCGTATTATTCGATTACGGTCTGCTCCAGAAAAGTGGAGGTTTCTCCATGGCCGTCCTAGCGTATCCGGGTAAGAAACGAACAGATACGGACCATGCTACCGGGACTGATGAAACCAGGCCCTTTAGCCCAATACTTGGGAATTGAGCATTGTTCACCGTTCAAAAGGCTCGTGTCGGAGGGAAGCTTACAGCTTCTGCCGGAGGTTTCCGCAATATTAAAAGCTTGGATAGACAACTGTGTGCAGAGCTGCAATCAAGACACGAACCCAGCATCCTTACCGACAAGGCTGCTTGATATCGGTAGCGCCGATGGTAATGGGTGGGTTTGTCTGTTATTAACAATTGAGGCAAATCTGCTCAGTGGGATGAACCAGTCATGGCGATACGCGGCTTTGAGCCACTGCTGGGGTGACCAAGAAAGAGACAGACCTCCGTTGAAGACAACCTCTGCCAATATTGATGAAAGAATCGAACGTATCGCCTTCCTGGAACTCCCTAAAACCTACCAAGATGCCATCACTGTTTGCCGGAGCCTGAATATACGGTATATCTGGATTGATTCGTTGTGCATTATCCAAGATGACCAAACAGACTGGGAAAAGGAATCACCAATGATGGCGGCTTACTACGAACAGGCGTACATCACAATCATTCCAACAGCTGCTCATTCATGCAATTCTGGATTCTTGGATCGGCGCTCCGCAGGAGGTAGAGTTGTTGAGCTGGAATTGCAATCGTTTCTTGATTCCCGCGTCAAAGGCAGTTATTTCTTTAACAGTATGATATGGAACCCGCTCTTTTTGAGCTATCAGGATATAGGTGGAAGCAAGTGGAACCGGCGTGGTTGGACGCTCTGTGAAGCTTTGTTCTCCAAACGCCGTATATTCTTTGGCAAGCGCGCAATTCACTGGAGTTGTGGAAACCTCTACTCCTCTGAGGTAAAGGGTTCTTGCCCAAGGCGACAAGATCACATATTTGCTTTAATACCTTCAGCATCGAATGAGAGCACGCTCTTTAATCACGATTTTTGGTACAACCAGTTTTCACACTATGGGCGTCGAGACTTCACGATACCCCAGGACCGACTTCCGGGAATCTCAGCACTGGCCAAGGTTGTAGCCGACTTCACTAAAGATCAATACTTTGCTGGATTGTGGAGATCGGACTTGCAGCATGGACTTCTTTGGAGCGCTTCCATTTTTGCAGGGCCTATAGTCCATCCTGGGCAAGAAGAACCTCCTTACATAGCTCCTTCTTGGAGCTGGCTTGCTCGAGCACGAAATGCTTTCTTCATGGGTCCCAGGGATTCAGAGAAGAAGTTAGCCGTCGAAATTCTGGACGCTGGCACTACAACAGACGGCGTCAACCCTTTCGGCAGAATTTTGGATGGCTTCATCACCGTTCAGGGCCAAGTCTTTGAGCCCCCTGAAGACGTTTTCAAGTTCTTCAATCATAGTATCGGCGGTGTTTATGCACATATCAATTTCGATGACTATTGCCTTGTGGAGTGCTCCCTGGATGCCCAAATGGACACCAAGGCCGATATAAGCAGTCCCGTCCTTTCGCAAGAGCTTGGATTGCAAATTCAGGGTTTCATGTTGCTTATTGTCAGAGAAGGCCTGTGCTTCGAACTCCGATCTTCCAAAGTGAGGGAAAGCTTCGCAGATTACGGAGGGAAGAGGAAAAAGATCATGCGCTCTGCCGTTTCTGGTCTCGTTCTCATCCCAAGCGGCCGAAGAGCAAATGAGTACTGCCGCATCGGCATGTTCCAGGCACTGGATTTCGACGCCGGCTCAAAGAAGTTTTTCCATCAGAGCGGACGAATCACCATCATTTAGCTGCATCACATCTTTCAAATAGCTGGTGTCCAAGATATGCGAAAAACGTCCCAGTCGATGATGTAGGGTAACGAATGACCAAGCAAAGTTGAAGCAGCCGTCCAGACATAGATGTCATTAGAGCACCGAAGTCCGGATGACTACTTCGGCTCAACACAAGTGATAGCTGCATGTTTGGGATACTGGGTGAAGGTGATTGGCAATTTATACTGGCCCACCTGGCATGGACGATGATAAGCTGCACAGCCTGATTTTTTGATTTCAACATATATTAGGACATACAGCTATTGATGGCACACCAAGATGTAACAAGATAACAAACAATCACGCATGCCATTCCTTGACACTGCCAGCTCGTCTATCTAACTAGATAGAGAAACAGCGAAACTCTATTCCGCCAATATTTTTTTTTATCCTTCTTGATGTCTGCACATCCATCCATACGTCTTCATTTATTTCCGTTTGTATTCACTTTTTTAAAACAACGACTATCTCAAATCTGGAACTTCTCCAAATACTTCGTCGCCTGCTCCAGCGCCTGCTCCAGCTTATCCGGGTTCGTTCCCTGGCCGATAGCCGTCTTGCCCTTGCCGCCAGCCTTGCCGCCGACGAGCTCGGAGACGGCCTTGGACCAATCGCCAGCAGAGGCGCCCTGGGCCTCGAAGTGCTATTGACCATAGTCAGTACCAAAGCCTCACGGTAAAAAAGTTTCAAAAGGGGAGTACTTACATCACCCATGTAGCAACCGTGGGCGACCTTGCCCTCCTGCGCATCACCCGCGATGAGGTAGACCGTCTTATCCTTCTGCTTGGTGCTGACGTGCTTCAGCGCCTCGGTGATGGCCTTGCTGGTGTGCGCATTGTAGTCGAGCTTCTGCACGAGGAACTTGGCGTCCTTATTCGCAGCGAAGTAGTTGGTGACGGTCTCCTGGACCTTGGTGGAAACGGCCTTACTCTGCTTCTTCTGCTCGGCGAGCACGGACTTGGACACGGCCTCGAAGCGCTTGCGCATCTTCGCCTTGTCGAGCAGCGAGACGGACAGCTCGTTGAGCTCGTTCTGAATGCGCTTGGCGAGCGCCTCCTTCTCTGGGCCGAACGCCATCTTTTCCAGGCGCTCGAGCTCCTTCGAGAAGTCGGCGGCGACGCGCTGAACGTCGTACGCGCCCTGGCCCGTGACGGCGATGATGCGGCGGATACCCTTGGCGATGCCGCTCTCCTCGACGACGACAAGCTCCTTGATCTCGCCCGTGCTGGCGACGTGCGTGCCGCCGCAGAACTCGATGCTGAGCTTTGCCCACGCCTCATTCTCTGGGTCTTTCAGTAGCTCCGAGACAGGCACGCCGATGGAGACGACGCGGACGGGGTCTGGGTACTTCTCGCCGAAGACGGCGCGGACGCCGCGGATCTTGTGGGCCTCGGCAACGGCGACAGGCTCGATGTACACGGTGCGGTTGTCGCGGATGTAGCCGTTGGAGATGGTCTCGATCTTCTGGATCTCGGCCTCGGTGATGCCTTGCTTATGCGAGAAATCGAAACGGAGCTTCTCGGGGGCAACGAGTGAGCCCTTCTGCTCGATGTCGCCACCGAGAACCTCGCGCAAAGCGTAGTTCAGCACGTGGGTGCCGGTGTGGTTGTTGCGGATGGGGTTGCGGCGGAGCTCGTCGTACTCGCAGATGACCTCATCTTCGACCGAGAGAGCGCCGTAACTGAGGTAACCAGTGTGCAGGACGAAACCATTCGAGACCTGGACATTCTGAACGTCAAATGCGGCCTCGTTGGCACCCTCGATCAGAATCTTGCCGGTGTCGTATTCTTGACCACCCTGCTCAGCGTAGAAGTTTGTCTTGTCCAGAACAACACCAATCTGCTCACCCTCACCAATCTCGCTCGTGCTCTTGATGAATTTCTTCTCCGGGTGGTAGATGGCCTTGACCTTGGCGGTGATGTTCTCCTTCGCAAATTTGAAGGAGTCGTCGGTAGTGGGAACCTTCATGTCTTGCAGCTGACCCAGAGCATGAACGTCCAGCTTGACGATGTTGGAACCAGCCTTCTTGGCACCCTTACTGGCCTCCCTGGCGATAGCCTGCGCTTCCCTGACCTCGGCGTCATCGATAGTCAGACCCCTCTCCTCTGCCATGATCAGGGTCAGATCCTCGGGGAAACCGTAGGTGTCGTATAACCTCCACACATCCTTTCCGGGAATCTTCCTGCTTCCGCTAGCCTCGACTTGCTTGGCATACCGGTCGAACATGACCTCGCCACGGTCCAAGCTCTTGGCGAACGCCTGTTCCTCCTCGTCCAAAATCTCCTTGACATCCTGTTCCCTCTTCTTGATCTCAGGGAACATGTCGCCGACCTGCTCCACAAGCGTCGGGACGATCTTGGAGAAGAAGCTGCCGATATCGGTCTGGAGGTATTTGCGAGCGTAGCGGGCACCTCTTCTGAGGACACGGCGAACAACGTAACCACGGCCAACAGCGTCGGGAATGGCGCCATCCGAGATAGCAAAGGTGAGCAGACGAACGTGGTCGGCCACAACACGGTAGGCAGTGTCAATTCCATACGCATCCTCGTCACCGAACTTGCCGCGGTACTCCCTGACACCGGTGATTTCCTGGATTCTCTTGAACAGAGGGGTGAAAACATCAGTGTCGTAGTTGGACATCTTGTTCTGCAGGACGGAAACGAGACGCTCGTAGCCCATGCCGGTGTCGACGTGCTTGTTGGGGAGAGACCTCAGCGACCTGTCAGGCTCACGGTTGTACTGGATAAACACGTTGTTCCAAATCTCAAGCACGTTGGGGTCGTCCTGGTTGACGAGGTGGGCAGCGTTGCGGCCGCCTATCCTGTCGTAGTGGACCTCACTGCAGGGACCGCAGGGACCTTGGTCGCCCATCTCCCAGAAGTTGTCCTTGGCATTGCCCTTCAGAATGTGATCTTCCGCGACACCGACGGCCTTCCAGTAATTCCTGGCCTCCTCGTCGGCCTCGAGCCCCAGGCTCTGGTCGCCCTCGAAGTAGGTGACGTACAGGCGGTCGGGGTCCAGGCCGTAGACCTTGGTCAGCAGCTCCCACGAGTACTCAATTGCCTCCTTCTTGAAGTAGTCGCCGAAGCTCCAGTTGCCCAGCATCTCGAAGAAGGTGTGGTGGTAGCTGTCCTTGCCGACATCGTCCAGGTCATTGTGCTTGCCGCCGGCGCGGATGCACTTCTGCGAGTTGACGGCGCGCTTGAGGGTGGCGAAATCCGAGTTGGGATCGACGGTGCCGAGGAAGATGGACTTGTACTGGTTCATGCCGGCATTGGTGAACAGCAGGGTGGGGTCGGACAGCGGGACGACGGACGACGAGGGCACGAAGGTGTGGCCATTCTTCTTGAAGTAGTCGAGGAAGGTGTCGCGCACGCGCTGGGCAGACCACTCGGGCTGCTGGTCGACGGTGGAGGAGGCCATTGTGCGGCGGGGTTGAAGCAGCGGCGGGAGACGCGCTGCGGGGCGCAGCGGTGGAGGGACGGAGGAGCGTAGCCTCGGGAGGATCGCGAGCGGTGCGGAGCGGAGGGCGGCGGAGACTTGGCTGGAAGCGTGCTTTGTTGCGAGCAGCGGCGGGTGGAGGTGGGTTGTGCCAGGAATTTGTAGAAGCTTCTGCGCGCGGAGCTGCAGCGGCGTCAAATATCGGCCTCGCCCTCGCGCCCGCGTCCAGCGGCGGCTGTGACTCACGAAGTTGCTTACTCGACCCAACACGGACCCCACCTGGAGTTGCAGCATCCACCTGAGATCCTTCCTGTGCGACTGTACGATGCGGTGAGCGTGAGGGCGCGAGCTGAGCGAGACTGACCCGTTGGTTGACGAAAGGTGATGGGGAATGGCCACCCGCGTCGATGTGATGTCCATGGACTCAGAGCCGCCCCGCGGCCACAAGCGCTCCGCCTCCGACGCCCTTGACCCCGAGCATCGTCTCTCCAAGCGCTTCAACTTGCTGAACATTGGTATGTCCGCCCGCTGCTCAGCCGCAGACCCGCTCCGCTGCTGACAAACCGCCTCAGACAACACCGGCAAGCTCTACATCCCCGTCGCTGCAGCATCATCCTCATCATCATCCTCCATCGGCGACGCCGTTCCTTCCTTCGACCCACGCTCGTCCCGCTCCGCTGGAGTCGCTAGAAGCTTCGATGATGACTGGATGCAGCTGGAGGATACGAAGGACAAGGTGTACATCTACGACCTCGACAAGGAACTGGCGGAGCTGGAATCCGATGAGGAAAACCCCATCTTTATTCCCGACATCGAAAAGCACCTCACTAAGATCCCCAAGCACGTCTTGATGAGCACCGGCAAAGAACTGGAGACAACTGCCGACAATCAGCTCATACTGTACGGCGTCCCTGCCTCGCTGACAGTGCCCGAGGAGAAGGACAGCGTCAGGAAAGCCATCATCGAGGCCCGAAAGAGGGCCGAGCAGAGACCCCCGTCGCAACAGGGGCCTGCCGAATCTACGAAGCCTATTTCACAGTCTTCAGCTAATAGTAATTTCGCTGTCGAGGATGATACTGCCATGTCCACGGATGCGGATGACATGGAAGTCGAGCCCATGGAAGTCGAATGAATTGAGCAAGGAGTCTCTGAATTCTTTTTTCTTTTTTCTCTATGATACGCTTATGCAATTACGAAGTATATGAAGATTGGTTCAGGGATGGTATCGATGTGACTGTAGCGTGTGTACAGTGAGTTCCCGCCAAACGCCTCTGGCACGGCTCATCCAGTGAGCGGTCCAGTTCCCTACGTTTTCCAGAGAAAAAGCCCAATTGGTGTGCTGATTACAACTTGACAAATACCATTACTGCAATGCCTAAAGACGGAACGGGTTGGAGCTTCCGGTATGGTGCGCCTGCGCGGGAGGAGTGGGCTCATTGTTGACGACGCCGCTCTGCTGCGAACCTTGGGGTGCTTGGGGGCCAGAAGGCGGCGGTCCTGGAGGAGCGGCGTATTGCTGTTGCGGATCGGCCTTGGTGGCTCCGGGAGGTGGCTGGTAAGACGGCGGCATGTCCCCACCGTAAAGTGGCGGGGGTTCCGCGTAGGGTTGCATGGGGTAGCCGTTCTGGCCCGGAGCGTAGTACTGTTGTGGACCACCGGTTTGATACTGGTAGTAGACGACGCCTTGCATCTGCGGTTCGAAGCGCGCGCGCTGGTACCTTGGAACAAGCCACTAATGGTGGTGTTGGTCTTGGCTTCTAGAAATACGAGACCGGGAAGCGGAGTGTGCGTACCTTGTGGTAGGCAAGAGGGGCAAGGCCCTTCTTCATCCTACGCTGGGCGTGGATGTAGCCTCCAATGAACCATAAGAGGAAGATGCCCATGAAGGAAGCAAAGATAATGTATTTGATAATGATGCCTTCCTGTACGCCAACTTGTCAGCACAGGCTCGCGAGTGGGCAGCAGGGCAATAAGCATACCCTCGTGTACCAGAAGGAATCGTAGACAAATTCATCGTCACTCTCGAAGACGGGGTCGGTGGAGTCTTGGCGCGGCAGAATCATGGTGTCGTGAGGCGTGAAAAGACGTTCGATGATGAAATATTAGGGTATTCTGAAGAAGCAAAAGAAAGAGAAGAGGGCAACAAGAGAGTGATGAGGATGAGCAGCGCAGGCGCGAGGTGGCTCAGAAGCGGCTCTGAGGCTGCGCGTGGAACGCAGCGGGTTTCAGTGATTGTCTGGGCGCGGAGAGGACTGTCGGACGTTGAAGGATTCAAAGTCGCAGCAACGACACTGAGAGGCGCAGGCACAGGAGCGGACAAAGCGGGGCAGCAGCGAGCGAACGAGCAAGTGGAGAGAGAAAGAAATAAGAGAGCGACAGCGACAGGAAGAAAGCCAGATTACCACCCGTAAACGAAATGAGGCCTGGCAATCGAGGGGCGGGAGCAAAGGGCGAGGCAGGGCAAAGACTGGGCTGACTGGCACGGCGGGCGGCGGGCGGCGGGCGGCGGGCCGGAGAGCTCGTGTGGCAGAGAATGTGGCTGAGCATGCCGCAGGGAAATGCCCGCGCGCCTGCGGTGCAGGGAAGACGCGCGCAAATCGGACGCCGTTGCACGTGCCCGCCCGTGCTCCTGCCCGTCGAATCGAACGCTGACGCCTGCGATGGTCACAGAGCTCCCGCCGCGTTGAGCACTGCAGCCCACCATTCCCGCCGTCACCGCCAACTCTCGCAACCGCCGCCAGCTTCCCCGCGTCCCACGCCCAACCACCCTCTCCGTCTCGCCGCGCGCTCGCTGTTCGCCCCCGTCCCGCGCCGCAGTCACCGCGCCAACCCCGGCGATAAGCATCAACACCAGCTGCGCGCTCTGCCACTGCCCGCATTGCCGCCGACGCACTTCCACCCCACCTCCCCAGCCATTGGCCCCGGCCCTCTCTACGCACTCTTCGGCGAAGCGATGAGCATCGAGACGCGACCCAGATGAGCTCCGCAGATGGAGACAGCGATGTCAGCGGTGGCAGCGAAGACGTCAATGCCGCTGACGGAGCCCCGGCCAAGCTGCACGAGGATGCCGCCCCCGCGTCTGCGCCTGAGATGGCGCGCCGCGATTCCGAGCTCAGGCATATCATCGAGGAGGAGCAGAGAGACCTGCGCGCCGAGCCAGAAGTCACCGCCAATGGCACAAATTTCCATGGCTACACCAAAGTGAAGGAGCAACAGGACCTCCACTCCGAGAGCCCTTCGCCAACGCTGCCCCAGCGCAATCATTCCTATGGCGCCATGAGCCCGGAGGGCTCTCTCTCCACCCCGGACGACTCTCCCTCTGTCCAGGTGCGCCGCTCCTCCAGGCACCCAAGCTTTACCACTGACATCAAATAGGGCTCTGTACTTTCTTCCCCAGGCAGCAGTGTGCCACCTTCCTATGCATCCTTCGCCCGAGCCCAGAGGCCACCATCTCTGCAACCGTTTGAACGCAGGTTCTCCGCCAGAATACCGACTTCTCCGCGCGACTCTCCGCGAGCACTTTCCCCCGCTTTTTTGGGACCCCGCTCGAGACAGTCATCGCTGTCAAGCCAACTCCTGCAGAACCAGGACGGGGCAGATACTCCGCAACCGCCTTGGGAGGTTGTCAGGTGGACCAAGTTGAAGAAAATTACTGGACAGGCTTTCTCCGAATTGGGCAAGCGAAACTTTGGTCGGCCGACCTGCCTTTCGGTTGCGGCTTCGATTATCATTGGCACGTCCAAAGGGTTAATACTCGTCTTTGACTACCACCAGACATTGAAGTCAATTATAGGCCCGGGTACAAAAGGTAGGCCAATTAGCCGGCAAGTGAACTTCTTTTCGCATTAACATCTTACAGCTATTGAATCTGGTGCAATTACGTCGCTGGCCGTTTCGGCGGACCATACAACAGTGGCTGGCGGACATGCTTCTGGAAACATCTTCACCTGGGAGATCGCCAGGTCTGCAAAACCCTTCTTGCACATCCCGCCACTGGACAAGCGACAGCTGGAAAACAGACAGGCGGATGGCCATGTCTCGGACGTAGCCGTCCTCCACTTGGGGTTTCTGGGAACGCGCCATACTGCACTTGTGTCAGCAGACGAGGGCGGTATGGCTTTTTCGCATCTTGCCACAAGGGGCTTGGGTGCTGTTGGTCGAACGGTGAAAACCACTCGGATTTTGGGCAGATACCCACCATCGGCGAATACCGTTGATCAACCCCGGAAGTCGAGCTCCGTTCTTGCTTTTTCACCACTGCCTTTGGGGAATGTGGAACAACCCACTGACGCACTCGGCCTTACGGCACTTCTTACTCCGTACCTTCTGGTCATCGTTTCGACCACGCCAATAGCCGAGACGCAACACAAGATGTCGCGGCCAAAGGAAGTTGCGCCTCACAGTACCTTGAGTGGATGTTTAGCATGGTTTCCGGCCGTCAAATTGAAAGGCTCGGGAGATGAAAGTCCGCAGGCCGTCTCGAAGACGAAACTGGTGTACTGCTGGTCAAACGTGCTCACAGTCTTGGACGTGGAAACGTCTGACCAGCAAGAGAAGGGCACCCGGCCTTCTCTTCACTTCAGACCTCGCAGTCGTTGGAGGGCAGAAGAGGCTATCGTTGCCGTGCAGTGGATCAGCAGATCTGTGCTCGGTGTACTCACCATCAGCCAACGTCTCATCATTCTTGAAGATAATACTCTCCGGATGACGGACTCGTTTGACCTGATTCAGAAACACATATTCCATCAGGATTTGTTCTCGCGCCAATTACATTCGGTGGTGGAACAACTGGATGAGCAAGATGATTCCATGCACGGTGTCGTCGCTGATGCTTTCTACATGAGCTTCCGCGCCTACAAAGGACGACTGTTTCTTCTGGGTTTCAATGACGTCTCAATAGGCACGCTGTCCAACTGGGCAGATCGACTCCTTGCCCTCATGGAGGACGGCGACTACATAGCTGCTATTGAGCTAGCTACGTCGTACTACAATGGAGATGCCGACAAGTTGACGGTAGGTTTACCCAGTGATGATGATGCTAGGCACGCTTTGGTTCAAGAGAAGCTGGTGGAGATGATCTCTGCTTCTTTAAGATACACCTTCTCCAGGAAGGATGCACCAAAGGATGAGCAAACTCGTGCCCGGATATTTGACCTTGCATCCGCGAGTTTCTCAGCATGTCTGAGCATGGAGGAAATGGACTTTCTCTTCGAGGATGTGTATGAAGCCTTCCAGAACGCCTCGTCGGAAGACATCTTCTTCGAAGTTCTGGAGCCTTACATTGTCGAAGAAGAGATTACATCGGTGCCGCCGGATGTCCTCAAGGATATGATCACACAGTATGCATCACAGGGTCGCGCTGCCAGACTCGAAGAGATGATTTGCCATTTGGACACCGCGACAATAGACATCAACCAGGTCACGATCCTGTGCAGACAGTTCAGTCTGTATGACGCACTGATCTACGTGTGGACCCGGTCCTTGCGGGACTATATCACCCCGCTTATTGATCTGCTCACTTTAATCAAGCTCCTCTTATCGGATGACGGTATTAATGGGACCACTGAGGAGCAAATTCTCCCTTCCGCCATGAAGATTTTCCCGTTTCTAGCATACACCTTTACGGGACGCATTTACCCAGGAGGCGCGCCTCTGCCAGATGACGAAGCGGATGAAGCTAAAGGTGCAGTCTATTCATACATCTTTTCTGGAAAACCCACAGCATGGCCAAAGGGCAGTAGTGAGGTTTTTCAGCCTCTCCCTGAGAAAGACTCATCCAAGTCTTTTCCCTACCTCCGCGCAATTCTCAAATTTGACACTCCAAGTTTCATGAGCATGCTCAACGAAGCATTCGAGGACTCATACCTGAATGGAGATCAGAGCTCTCCGGGCGGAGCCGTTAATGGTGTGCCCACCTCTGAGCGTTCGTCTGGACGAAGACCCACGCGCCAGTATATTCTCAATATCCTCCTTGGGGTCATGTCCGACGGTCAATTCCGATCCGAGGATTCAATCTACCTGTACATGTTTGTTGCTCGGAACCTACCGAAATTTCCTCAATATATTATTCTCCCAGGAAGCGCACTCCACAGGTTACTTGAAGGCCTTTGCGATTATCCATCCGAGGCGGTGGCAGATGACTGCCAGCTCAGCGTCGAGTATCTCCTGTCCGTTTATCACCCAACGGACATTGAGTCGCTTGTCCCGTTGTTTGAGAAAGCTGGATTTTACCGAGTATTGAAATCGGTCTACAGCAGCGCCAAGCAATATGCTCGCTTAGTAGAGACCTACCTCAACGACACAGACGATCGGCCAGCGGTATTTGAGTGTATTAGGGACTGTCTGAGGCCAGGAAAGGGCTTGAACAAGAAACAAATCAGTGATATTCACGCCGTCATTCTCGCCCATGCGCTGGATCTCGCCAACATTGACGCATCACTAACTGCGCGGACGTTGAAGAACTCAGCACCAGGGCTGTTGGAGCCTGTACTCGAGTCATTGGGAACGGATCCTTACGTCCAATTCTTGTTCCTCAGAGCGCTTCTTGAGCCGGATCAACAAACAAGAGCTGCACATCAAGCGCTTCCTCCGGAAGTCCCAGCAGCCGGTTTCGTTGAGCAGTATGTGCAACTGATGTGCAGATATGATCCAACGCACGTCGCAGACTACGTTGGACTCCTACGCTCAGGAGACTTGCGCCTTGACAAAGTGCTTCCCGCAATGGAAAGCAGTGGTGCTGTCGATGCAGCGGTCGTGCTCATGGCTCAGGACGGCCTGATCCAAGAAGCGATGACTCGGCTCATTAGACATGTTGGAACTCTGGAAACTGCTCTCGTGGGCTTACTTGACGCTGCAGGAGACAGTCCTGACAAGGCAAACACTGTGGAGGCGGCAGCTGATCTGCTGGAGGCAGTCCAAAAATACACCAGGATCGGCATCTGGCTCTGCCAAGGACAAACACGCAACAAGAAGAAGTCGACCGAGAAGAAAGACCGCGGAATTAACGGCGAAAGCGGCTCCAAGAAAGACCTCGACCTGGACGAGCTGCTCTGGCTCGATCTGATCGACACCACCGTCGCGATGACCAAGAACGTCTCAACATCCGCCACGCAGCTCAGCACCAAGAGTACCCCTTCAGAGACAACCATCGACGCCGACAAGATCACCAACAGCCTCCGCACAAACGTCCAGCAGACCTTCAGCGCCCTGCTCGTCTGCATGGCCGCTTCCGACTCCAAATCCAGCGCCCACCAGCAAGCCCTCACCGCAGCACGCACTGTAGCTCATCAGCAACAACAAAAGCAAAAACAGCAAAAACGCCACTCCATCACCAATCTACCTCCAACCGCACCATCCGCCGCCGCCGGCCAGCCCTCGCCCTCCTTCCTCCGCATCCTCCGCGCCTTCCTCGCTCGCGCCGCCCGCACTAGCCCCTCGCTCTCGGACCTGCGCGCCGTCTTGACCAGCATCTTCGCTGCCTACACTTTTGAGGAGACGCTCATCTCGCTCGCAAACCGCTTCTTGGAGAAGGACGTCTTCGAGCACGTCGAAGAGGCGCACGTCAGGCGTCAGCGTGGGTGGAGGCCGAAGGGGCAGGTGTGCGAGGGCTGTAGGCGGAGGGTGTGGGGTCCGGGTGCGGGAAGTGCGGTGTGGGATGCGTGGGAGAGAAAGAGAGCGGGCGTGGAAAGGGAGAGGAGAAGGATTTGGGCGAGTCGGGGGGACAGTGAGGAGGCGGGCAGAGTGCGGAGGGGAAAGGGAAAAGCGGATGTGGGGGTTGACGGAGGGAGTGGTGGGGCGGACGGAGGTGAGGAGGAGGAGAAGGAGGCGGGAGAAGAAGGTGGTGTGGGGAGTGTGATTGTTTTTGCGTGTAGGCATCTCTGGCATCAGCGGTGTTTGGCGAAGGGGAAGAGGGCGCAGAGTGGTGAGGTTGGCGCTGCGGGTGTTGATACCGAAGAAGAGGAGCAGCAGGGGAGAGAGTTCAAGTGTCCGATCTGCGAGGAGAAGAGGAGGATTGAGGCTATATCCGCCGCGGAGTAATTTCTTGGTAGAGGGGGCTTACTATTCAGGGCGGTTTGGTGTTCGTGATGGTGGTATGGTGTAATTTTCTCGTTTCTTTTTTCTCATGAAGATACAGGGGTTGTGGAACCAGTTACTTGGTTATGTGTGAAAGAATCAGTACGAGAACGAGATAGCCGGATTGTTTCTGTTTAATCTCTATGATGAGGTTCCCTGGCTGATTTTTGTCTTTGCATGATGCCTGAACTCGGTGTTTATGGTTCCATCCTCTGTGATGTCAGTTGATATTAGATGTGTAATGAGGCAGATGCGTTCATGCCCTTTTCATATAGACGATCGCGGAGCCGACCAGACGCTGCATTGCAGCCCGGCCTTCCGCTAGAGTAAGGACACTCTGACATTCCAAGCCGATTTAGTCAGGTGGGTGTTCCTTTTTGCATACCGTCAAACATCCGTCTCCCTCGTACTCTTCGTCACCTCTTCCTCTCCTTCGCCACACTCAACCATGGCACAGTTCTGCTCATTTTGGAAACACTTACGTCTTGAGCATATCTATAAATGCCGGTTCGATGAAAACCATTCGGTTAGGGCAGAATTCAGGAACGTTCAGCTTTTGTCGACAATGCCGAGATTGTCCCGGATGCGGGACTGTCCGAATGTGCATCGAACGGCACAGAGGCCGCGAGCCCCTTCCTCAGGGGAGCTTCAATTTCTATTTCGAATTCGATTATCGCGGAAATGAACCACTTCCCTGGGTCATTCTCTACCTATCGTTCGTTTCCAACGACAGTGGAAAGCAGACCGAGTCAGTTCTACAAATCTTTGGAGACTATCGTGGCTCGTCTCTTTCCGGCGACTTTTATCGAAAGGGGACATATTCTCGATAATAGGGACTGGAGCGCACCCAAAGCGAAAGTGGAGACATTTGATGTCCCGAATTCCGGAACGATACACGGGCTCAGAGTCATTGATGTCGAAGAGTCACGAATAACCATTGCTCCGTCAAACTGCCAGTACATCACTCTGAGCTACGTTTGGGGCGCTTCAGAGGAAGCGAGGAACTCTTTGAAAGCGACGTCGGGGAATATCCGGAGCTTGGAGGCATTCGGAAGCCTGCGCTCCAACACAGGTCCAGCAACCATACAGGACGTGTTGAAACCATAATCGATACACCCTCTAGGGGGCTCACAGCCAGCAGAGACTATATACAAGTGAGGTGGGACTAAGCCCAATCCGGCATTCCATTCTGGGTAGATACTACGTGCGGCCTAACGAACTTTAACAGGACGCCATGACCGCCTGCGCTAAACTTGGAAAAAGACACCTGTGGGTTGATAGGCTCTGCATTCTACAGGATGATCCTTGCAGTATGATCAACGTCATGGATTAAATATATACCGCATCCGTGCTCACAATCGTTCCTTTTTCGCACAACGAGGTCTCCCAAACAATTCCTGGAATATCGCGACCACAAATGATGCCCCTAGACATGAGGGCACATAATCGGCTTTTCCTTGAGGACGCCAGTAGTACATATGACCACAAAGAATCTCAGTGGGGAAGCCGTGGCTGGACCTTTCAAGAGGAGCACTTTTCGAGGCGATTGCTATTCTTCGGAGAGCGCAAACACTACAGTGGCAAGAGTACCGAGTCTTCATCCGAATTTTTTTAAACTTGTGAGCAAATATAGCAAACGGGATCTCTCATTCGCCAGGGACAAAAGTTCGTGCTTTTGCCGGAGTGTTAACTCGCCATTACGGCCCGAATCATCAGTACGGCATGCCTTTCCCCGAGTTCGACTACGCCATGCTCTGGAGACCAAACGATCCTTCTAAGAACGAAGGATTCCCTTCCTGGTCCTGGGCTTCGGTGCGTTCAATCCAGTACGAAGAAAGCTACTACAAATTTGTTAAAATGCCGCTCGCGTCTTGGGCATTTTACACAAGAACCTCAGCTTTTGATATCCAGTTGATTCCTGTCATATCTAAACCAGAAAGGCTAGTTTCGAAATTGCCAACAAAAGCTCGCTTTGAGAATCACAATGACGAGTACGCCCGCACAGCAAGCGTCCTGCTTATAACTTCTATCCTTGCTTGGAGAGAAGGCTTCTTCGTCCCACAAATGCCGACTGATTTCACTTTGGATCTGACATGGTACGAGATAACGCTCAAGGTCTCATCTAGATGGAGCGAGTACGAGGATTTCTGGAGAGCCACCAGGCCGCACAACTTGCACCAACTGCTTGTGGAAAAAGTGGTCCGGTCGGCTCTGGACATGGAAAAAAGCTCACGCACAGTCCTGGTGCACACGCACTCCGCGTTGCTCTACCGAGCATTCCCGTTACGTGCAACATTCCACCGTTTACGGCGGAAGATGTGCTCTGCGGATGGGCTGTCTTGGACCGAGAAGCTGAAGATTACAAGCGTCTGTATTGTGCAGAGGATGGCGAACCGAAAGTGGAAGTGCTTGCTCTTTCTATTGCACAAGCGACAGGTGACGATAAATTTGCATATGCAGGGATTCGCGGTACCTACCACCTTGAGGGCATATGTGACGACAAAAGATACGAGGATGTGCGATATTTTGATTCTGAGGGCATGGCCATCGACACGTCCAAGTCCCCGATGATGCTCATCAATGACATGCCTTTGGAGAAGCTCGGTGGCAGCCACCGGCGCATAGGGCTGGGAAAAGTTCTGACGAAGAGATGGAACAGTGCACGCCCACAATTCGGGGTTTTCGTTCTCGAACGATGACAGGCAGCGCGAATGCCGCAATGATCTGTTAGAAAGTACCCAGTCGCAGTGTCGCGGAAACAGGCGGCGTATTCAATCGGCTCAAGGCTCCTCGGCAGCTAAAGTCTGGCTGCGGTATGCTTGTCCAGTTTCCGCGGATCTTCCGTACCCCTCTCTCCACTTCCCGAGCACAAATGCCGCTCTGTCTGAATCCTGTATATAATCAGTGCGTAAGAGGGCCTGAATCTGCATTTACAATAAAACGGGTCCGCGGCGGAAGAAGTGTCCTTGAACCCAAGCGAAATCAGAAAGACATCCGGCATGGTCGACCTTCATTCTTTGCCCGCTGGCACAAGACCGGCCCACGCCATCCGCAACAACGGACCCGATGGCCTCGCCCTGGAGAGGTTCAAGCTCCGAGAGCTCGCGGAGGGCTGGCCTTGCTACCGGTGAGTTCCCCCGCGCACTATTTCTCACAAAGGCGATCAGACTGACGCGCTTTTTGACTTGTGCCAGCGATGCCTGCGAATGGGAGAACTTCGCCTCCATCTTCCACCCGGGCGCGTTCGTCTACACCACCTGGACGGGCCGCGTCCCGAGCACGAAATTCATCGAGCTGTCCAAGGCGGGCATGGACGACGGGGCGTTCATCATGCATCGTTGCTACGGCGTCACCACCGACATCACGCCCGACGGGACGCGCGCGGTCACAAAGATGAAAGCGTGCATCACGCAGCGCTTCGACCTGGATGGGTGCGAGGTCGATGCCGAGTGCGACAGCCGCTTCTGTTTCTTCTTCGAGAAGGCGGCCGGCAGATGGGGCGCCGGGTTTGTCAGGCATTGGTACGAGAAGGATAGGCTGATCCCGGTGAACCCGAACAAAGTGCCGAAAGTAGATGAGAAGAGGTTGGCAGGATTTCCAGCCGGATACAAGTGCTTGGCATACTGCCAGGAAGTAGCGTTAGGGTTGGATGTGTTGAAGGATATGCCAGGCCATCGCAGGGAAGTGGGGACGGTGAACGGCGAGAAGCATGACGAGCTGTATGTGTTGGCAAAGCGATGGCTGGATGGCGAGCAGATAACAGTGTAGACTGCCAGTCGCTGGGGGAACCGCCAGGCTTCAACGAATCCGAGACAGACAGATCGATCAAGAGTGCGGTGGATGAAACCGGAATATGGCAACAGCTACTGCGGAACCAAATCCCATCGTTCAGCCTTGCGAGTAGCTGCTGACCTGAAAGTTCGCAGGCGCGCATTTTCAGCCTTGGAGGTTCGCAAGCCACTCAGCCTACAGCTAACCATACCAAGGCAGAAGGATTGTTGGTCTTCCCCAAAGCAGCGCGTCAAAACAGGGAAGAGCGCGGCTGATGCCTCCACAGCGTCGAGGATTGGCTGAGTCGGTGGTGGCAGTGCGCACTCGCGCACAATCTTCACAATCTTCCCAATCCGCCTTGCGACGAACATACGCCCTGGGGCTGACGTACACCCTGGCAGTTCCAGGCAAGCTGAAGTATGAATTCTGCCTGCTCCTTCGCCACTCTGTTCGCGTATACTCCATCGCTCGCATAAGAAAAATGTCGGACCGCTCTTTGCCTGCGCCTCGCCACGAGCGTCGAATGCTCTCCACCGGCCAAGGTTCACACCCGCAGCACAATGGTCAAGACCTGTACCGTCAGGCCGACGAGAACCAAATGAAACGCTGGTGGCAAGAGTCGCTCTCAGAATCCATAGGTCTTCCAGAGGGCTACGCGAAAGTCTCAGTCTTGATAATCAAGTGGGAGGAGCAGTTGGATCAGCTCCAAGTCGATGCAGAGGTAAGTCGTGTCCGCAATCAAATGGGAAAATATCCAGGCTCATCTCCGGCCGCAAACCCGTTGCAGGTTCAAGCCCTCCGACAAGTGTTTGAAGTTGATTTTGCATACGAAACCAGCGTTCTTGCGCTTGGACCGAAGAATCCTCAAATGCAGCTCCTAAACGGAGTAACCGGGTTCATCGTGGAGAAAGACGGTCGAAACAACCTCATGATAATCTACTATGCTGGCCATGGGGTCTTCCATAAGAACCATGGCCTATTGGAGCTCTCTCCGTGGGTTTCGTCCCCGACGTGTAGGGATTCGAAGGCTGACAGTACCCAGATCCAACGAAGAGCAAACCCTGGGGTTGATTGCTAACAAGGTCATTTGGAACGAAGCCGAAAAATTTCTCGTAAGGGACGCTGTATCTGATGTCCTCTCAATCATGGATTGCTGCTATTCGAGCAACCTTGTGCGGAGCAGCGGCACTACGAACAGAGCTTTTGAGATGCTGTCTGCGAGCGGTATGGATCGAGTGACAGAAGAACCGGGAGAGACTTCATTCACGACTGCATTGGTGAAGAGCCTTAGAAAGCTGGTGCTTTATTCTTCGGGGCGCTCTTTTTCGACAAGGGATCTGGTCGAGGAGATTCAGAAGCAACGTGTGACCAATCCACCAGCGTTGTGGAGACGAATAACAGGAAGTAGGTAAAAGCTCGCTCTGCGGAAGAAGTGCAGCGAAGCAGATGTCTCATGCTCTGAACAGACAGTCGCCACATACAACTACACCCACTTGAAAGCCAGGAGTCGCTCGACCAACCACCTATTCCCAGAAACCATTGTGGGCTTCTGACCCTCCGATTCGAGCTGCTCCAGAACGCACTTAGTAGAGAGCACATTCAGGAGCTCGCTACTCTCCTCCCAAAAACCTTTGACTACTGCAAGCTCCCTCTTCGGCACATTCAATGGCTGGATTTCACAAGTACTCAACCACCATACCTTCAAGGATCAGACTTCGCCCGTGCGGGATCCGTGTCATTTCCACATGTTGCAATGGTTGCAATCCTCATCATACGCCTCCGCCGGAGGAGGGTTGCGGCCTCCGTCGCTCCTGTTGGGTTGGTCAACAAATTCATGGACCGTTCAATATCCACAAGGGCCTGGCCTATGAGCGAGCAGTTGCTGCTATCCAGAAGTCCGTGGTATCTTGATGGTACCCTTTCGTTCCTTCTTAGCGTCGATTCCTCATCCTCGCAGTGGAGTGGATTTGACAAACCGAGCATGGTTTGTCCTACGCTATACGAGAGCGTCCCAGATGGCACCACGAGACCACTAAGGCATCAGAGTATTCCAGCCTTTTGGCCCATGTCCGCATTCGAAATATTGGAGGCCATGGCATCCATTGAACGCATCCATGCCCTCTGGTGTCTCTGGAATATCGGCGGCCATTCAACGAAAATACAGAAATGCTTCATTTACACTGAGAACCACAGCCGACATCTTCGCAAAGGAATCTCCTTTCCGCCACTGCTACCCATTACCAAGATTTATTGTGGAAACTACACAGCTCAAAACCGCGGTTTCACAATCGCGCCATGGGCCGGCGACTCACTCGAGGAACCGAAGAAGATGAAAACTGAAAACAAAGAGGTTAAATGCGGTCGACGCGCAAACTCAAAGTCTGGGTATTCTCACCCCTCCGGAGGATCTCTGGTGAATGATGAACGTTTATCGTCCCTCCCCCGAGTTGATTCGGGGATGAGTAGACTCAGAAGCAAAGGCGCAGGAGATTCTTCAGGTCCAAAATGCGGTTCGAGTGGGAAACTATACGGTTCTCGGCAAGTATGTCGACGAGGGAACAATGCAAGGAGGATGAAGCGTTCCCGTCAAGAAGATTTCGATGAGACTGATGAAGAGGAAGATGAACGGAAACGGAGAAAGAAGCGTAGGAGAGAAGAGGAGGAAGGTACGGGCGAACTCCTGGGAAACAGAAGATTTGGTTGTCCGTACTACAAAAGAAGTCCTCGGGTGGACCCGAAGGCCACTTCCTGTGTTTTCCCCGGGTTCCAATCTCTGGCGCGGTTGAAGTAAGTCCACTAAGCTCACAGCTGAATTTTTGGTGCATCGAAGACTGACGTCTGATATAGGGAACATCTCTACCGGACGCACAGACTTCCAACACAATGTCCGCGGTGCCGAGCAGCCTTCGAGTCGGATACAGAAGTAATAGTCCATCTCCAATCACGCCAGATATGCACATTGGCGGAGGGAGAGCCTCATGGAGAAGGTTTCAACAAACAGCAAGAGGAGGAGATTAGGAGCAGGCGCTTACGAGGAGCCACAGACGAAGAGAAGTGGAGATCGGTATACATGATCCTTTTCCCGTCTGATCCTGTTGAAAGCATTCCAAGTCCATGTAAGAAATCCTAGGACCATCAAGGTTCGGAGCCTTTGGTAGTGTTAACATGCTGCAGACTTGGATTCCTGCACAGTTCGGGCACCTGGAGAAAATCAGCTATCCCCAGAGTTTGAACGGTTCGAGACTTTCAGTAATCGAGAGCTGAGAGAAATACTGGGACAGCTCCTACAGAACACTTTCGAGCAAAATCTCAATGGAGTGCGCCGCACCTCGAGAGACGCATGGAGCAACGAGCTTGCCGAAATCCTCACCAGAGCCCTACGTGAAGCGTTTCGGAGATTCAGAGCTCAGAGCCCTCTCCACTCTCGGCCTTCAGAACCTCCTGAAGACAGTGTGCAAATAGAGAGCGCTCAGAACCATTATAATGACCCAAATCAGGCTGAAGAACGTTATCACCATGCTCGAGGCATACAACCGAATTTCTTAAATGATGGGCTCAGGAGAGGAACTTCCATTACCTCACAGAGTGGGAACACTGCAGCAGTGTTTAGGGGTCAGGAGCTCACGTACAGCCACGCTCGTTCCAATGTTCCTGCCTCGAATTTGCTCCCATTCCCCCCACCACTCCAGTTCCCAAGCATTGGCGCGAACATGATTCCGGGACGAGTGCGAGGCGGACTCCGGCATGAACCATCTGCGACCACACAATCTGCTCTTCCTTTCGGTATTTTCGACCCACAGACCAGAGTGCCGAACCTTCCGAATCCCCCACACCAAGAAGGCGGAAACGGCTTCAGAAACCAGCTGCGCGCATCTCAACAGACCACGGCACGCGATGCCCCCAGGCAGCAAGAGCCTGTAGATGGCGTCGACATTCCCAGACCTCCGAACGCAGACTTCCAATTCGAGGTTGATCAGCAACCGCCCACTAGCTCTGCGTCGCAGGAAACCGGAAACGAAAATGAGCAGACTGACTTCCAAAGCGAATTGGATCAAAATACTGGAGACGACTGGGCCACGGGTAGCCTCGATTGGGATATAAACGATGGGACGGACGACTGGTTGGATCCAAGGTGCAACTTCAGCATTGACAACCTTTCCGATGGACTCCCGGGCCCTTGATGGTTTGATTTTAAAGAACTATATCACCTAGCTCTTAATAGCGCTGGAGAATCGGGGTTTCGATTCGGTCAGAGGCCTAGTCCCTGACATCCTGGGGGCGTTTGTAGGGTGGTCTTCCCATAATTGAGCACTTGCCTGAATTGAGCAGCGAGCTTCTGCAGTTGGATCTCATGGTTCCATGGTGGGTGACTGCGCCATCTGCGTCAAGATCGCCATCCATTTGCTACCGCATCACTCTTTCTCGTAACATTCTTGCGGGGTTCTGCGGGAGTCAAACCGGATGACCGCCATGAAGACTCTTGAACGGAGGGTATTACCAGGAGGTCGCGCTGGGTTAGATGTGTTGAATGATATTCCGGGCCATCGGATGGGAGCCTGGGTCGGTGAATGGCGAGACGCATGATCAGCTGTATGCAGTAGCGATGCGGTGGCCGGGCGGCGAGAGATCACGGTGTAGGCCAGCAGTCTGTGCGGAAACGCAGACTTCAAAAGTCAAGGACACATGAACTAAAAATGAGCAACGGGATGTGCAATTAAATAGGGTAGACTCTCCTACGGGATCAAATGCCAATATGAATAAAGGGTGCCCAAGCCAAGATGTCGTCGCTCTTCTTCTTTCTTCTGCCCAGCTTTCTGGATCTCAGCTCCACCAGCGCATCGTGCAAGCACCTTGCTGCGATGCCATCGCTATCTTTGTCGAGGAGTCGTCGGTAGAAAGATGCTGCAACATCTGCGGCCGTAGCGTCGTCGGCTTCCCACAAGGTTGCTACGACCGCCGGGAACCCCATCAACTGGAACACGCTGCCCAGGTGAATGCCCTCATCAAGCAGCCCATCGGCGTATTGCTGTGCGGTGCAACACGCTGACAGGTATGCCAACTCGGCATGATCGTGTTTCTCTTCAAACAGCCGAGAGACCGTCAGACGGTCCGCAGCATGCTGGTCCTTGCATAAAATGAGAGACATCCGTGAGGGGTCGTCAAAGTCCGGATCTCCGTGACAGGCAAAATGAACGATAGCGTTGTTGCGCATCTCATTGATCACGGAGGCCACAGTCGGCTGCGTAAGGACGGTGCTGGGGATGCCCGCGATCTCTGCCGTGCTGCTTATGGCTGCCATTTCCGGTGCGGTATTCAGCTCTGCCCAGCCTTGCCCTGGTATGGAGGGTGCGTCAACGGCAAGGATGCTACGGTGTAGCGTGTCGGGTTTTCTTGATTTTTCGCGAGAATATGCCAGCGCTTTCAGAGTGTGCACGTACGACGAGACGACATGGCTCGGGGTGTTTTCGCCGCTGGTTTCCCATCCCGATCCCGCCGCATGCAGCGGCATCAACCCCATTCGGCCGCTGGCAACCCACCACAGCCTCGGAAGATCAGATGCTGGGGTCCCAGGGCGGCCGGGGATGTTGAGATAATCAACAACCGGCTTGACTGCTACATTCCATAGCCAGAGGAGGATTTCCGACAGCTGAGCGTTAGTTGCGCTCCTTTCAGCCAGCCCGCACCTGGTGATTCGCCTCCCCCCAACGACACGCTGGCTATATTCTTTCAAGTCGTCTTCCAGGAGCAGCGGCAAGGGAAGGGCGCTCACTTTCTCTGCGGTGATAATGAAGGCGTCACTTCGAAATTTGGTAACGTTGAAGCATACCAGAGGACCCGAAGCTGCGAGCTCCTTCAGCTGTTTATCTGACGCGGCCAGCTGGAAGCGAGATAAGCCTGGGAGCGTACGAATATCCTGCTCCAATGCCTCCAACCGCCTAGTCAGCTTCTGCCGATGTTGGACAATATCCCCTCCGGGTCGCGGCGTAGCTGTCTGAGAGAGTTCATCCACCAGCTCCCGGTATTCCGAAGCGATCTGCGGATCGGTTGCCTGCAAGGCGGAGGTGTCGCTACGGCTTCCAATCAGGAATCCGGCAATCAATCCTCGGCCTTGTTCCAGAAGCCCTAGGGCCTCCGCAGGCTCTTGTCCGCAGTTCAAAGATGCGACGGCAGCAAACGTGGATATGTTTGATAGACCAGAAAGCCGGTGTTGCATGTCCTGCCGCGACATCGACCGCGGACTGGCATGAGAGAGGAGCCTCAGGACCTCTCTGCTGATTGTATCGGCCTCGTCCCATCGCTGTCTGGTCAGTAACATCAGCGCTGCCATACGGCCAGCCTTTACCTTCCCTATCGGAGAAGCGCCTACGGCTAGGAAACCATGCCGGAATGTCTCGATTGCCATGTCATACCGTCTCCACCCAGATTCCTCATCTGAGGTAAGCGTGGCAAACTCCATTTGTCTCCAACCCAACCAGTACGCATAATCGGACCAGTCAATGTGGCTCTTGGCGGTATGCTCTATTGAAATTCTTGAAAAGTGAATGGACTCTTCCAGTATCTCTGCTGAGGGGTCGCCGCGCCGTTTCGTGACTAGATATTCCTGGTAGAGGCGGTTGGACAAATTATGATTGATAAGTGCATATTTCTGTTGCCTTGGGGCCGTCGCCGCTACTGCTTTTCTGGCAAATTCCAGGGACTCCAGTTTATCCGCGTCGGAGTCCAGAGCATCGTACCGTGTAGCAAGCTTCGTACTGAGGTTATTGAGGTACATTCCTGCGTCTACTTTGTCCCATGAGCACGTTGCAGCTTCTCTGGCGCAAACAATAGCCTCATCCAGATCTTCCATCCTTCGAAGCCGTGAGTAAAGAGAAGAAAGTGACGTTCCGAGGGTATTCAACGCAACACAGCGAAAATGGTGCCCGGCTGGCGTCCATGCAACCGCGCTCCGTGCTACTTAAACTGCTTCCTCTAGGTCGACCACGGCTGCAGAAGTCTCGTAGCGGGTTTGCAATGCGATTGCGAGGTTACTCGACATCAGTGCCTTGTCTTCGTTCGGGAGATGGGTATATGAAAGCGCGTCCCGGTACATTTCAATCGCTTCATCAAGCACTTTACTCGCATCAATCTTACGCCACACAGATGTCGAGAAGTGCACTTACACTCTTGTTTTCCGCTGTGTTGGAAGGACAACTTTAGGTTGATTGCCAGTACCTGACAGTGATTCGGTCTCTCCAGGTCATCGGCCGGTGTAAGCTGCAGAACCTTTTGCCCGTATTCGATAGCTAAGTCCAGAAAGTGCACGCCTCTCCCATGCTCGTATGCCTCTCTGTGCCTGTTGCTCAGATTGACCAGGAGGCCGATACGATCCCTTAATTCGATCGGCTCCATGGACATCGCAGTGTGTAAAGCCTCGATGGATTCGTCTAAGCCAGACAGAGGTAGAATTCCTGCCTCAAATGACTTTGCCAGGACTTTGCTCAGGTGTGAAAACATATTGCACCCACGGGGAAACCCCTTCGGCATACCTTCACATGCAGCCCTCGCCAGCGGTAAGACCTCTCGCAAGTCGGCCACATCCCCTCTTTTCTCGAAGCGCTGGTAGAGCGCTCTGTTCAGATCATCGATATCTCGCCAACGTTCCGCGTCATTCCTTTTTGTGGACTCTTCCAACACCTCTCGCCTTGACTGGATCAGCTGGTCGAGGACCTCGAGTTCAGCAAAACTCTTCCACAGCTGGGCCAGCTGTTCCTGGACAGTCCGCAGGTAGACGAGATGGTAAGTAGGATCCAGTGCAGAGAGACGCACAGCTCGCTCTGCAAGCCGGAGCGCTTCTTCCAAGACAGGACGCTCATTCGAGGCTTTGAACAGGCGGCAGAGAGCGCCAGCCAACAGACAAAGCACAAACGGCCGCTCAAAATGATCATCCGGCGCATTCTCTAGCCAAGCTCTGAAGATATCAAGAGATTGTTCCAGGTCAGCTTTATTGCCTTGAGTCTCATATCGCTCACGTAGATAGTGAGCCAGCTTCCAAGTAAATTCCAGGGACTGGGCAGATGACTTGGGGGCGTGTTTCACCACAAGTTCCGCTGCGCTGATTCCATCCCGCAGCGACGCGTCGTCCTTGTTTTTGTTGTAGGCACGGAACAAGTCTCCGGCCTGTGACGCGTAGGCAGAAATGTCGAGTTCGGCCTCTGAGAGCGCGGCGCTACCCATGGTGAATATCGTCTTGCAAAGTGCTGCTGCTGTCCGATGACGCGACGTTTTCTTGAGAAACGTACCCCGCTTTCAACCATGCATCCTCACACTCTTGTCCCTGGGGCCAAAAGCCAGGCAACCATTGTGGCGCAACCACGTCACCCCATCACACCCATCCCTGACGAAAAAAGCAAGTTCTGTTGGAGAACGGGAGATAAGAAAACGCAGCAGCCCCGTTACAGCAGCTTCGACACAGAAAGCCAAAGAGATGTCTGCGCCTTACCTGGTTCTCCCGCGACTGCTGCCCGTCGACGCGGTCCCCGTCGGCAGCCTCGTGTGCTCGTTGCTGGACCCGCACATCGATGTATTCAAACCCCCTGCCGAAATAGAAGACGACGAGAGCTTGCTGTCGACCGCGACATCCCTGTCGGGCTTCATCCAGGAATCTCGCAGTCGGCGGTTCTCCGCAGCGCTCACCCAGCTCCTGAACGTCCACATCCAGCCCGGGTCCGGGGGCGGAACGTACCTGTCCAGCAGCGCCGTCAAGCGATACGAGCTGGGCTCGCACCGCAAGAGGTTCGCGGAGCTGTGCGCCAACGAAGAGGCGCGCGAGTGGCTGGAGGAAGGCGTCAAGGCGGGCGAGAAGAGCTACTTGGTCGTGGGCGTCATGACCGTCCTGGACGCAAACGTGGTGCAGATGCACAGGAAACGCTGGTGGGCCAGCGCGCAAAGGATGCTGGGGATGAAGAAGAGCTGGAAGCGGAGCTGGAAGACATTGGTTTGGGCGAGGAGCAGGAGCTTGAAGCGTTTGCTCAGGATGACGAGAACGAATCTTTTATTATACCAAAATCGGTTCAGAGTGTGGGGTTGTCGTAATTCACGAGCAGTTATGAGGACCGCTGAGTTTTGGACCCGAGCTTTTGTCTCGCTTTGTGGCCCGGTGTGTTTGGCAGCTCGGTCATCCAGTCAGGAAAGTATTCGAGATAATGTAACCCAAAAGCACAATTCGCGCACCACCCTCAACGTGTTGGAGACAATAGTTTCCTCATACAGAAAGAGGGTACGAGTGGGAACTGAGTATTCCAGCTGGAGATGATTCAGACTTTTTTCTTTTCTTTTCTTTTTCTGCTGTGGGAGAATCCTGCGAGAGATTTTAGAGTCGGGAGGATACGAGAGTAGACAGGAGGAAAACTTGGATGTTGGTGGACTTTGAACAAGCCTCAAATGTATTTTCTGAGAAAGCGGGGGAGAGCTCTCATGCGAATAGCCTCTTTCTCTTTCGATGTGGAAGATAGCCCTGCCTCCCGCCTCCACTTCTCCGCACGACCCCGTGTCGCACCACCGAAAATGACCCCGGCCATAGAGCGCCGAATATCGTTTCTCGCGCCCAAAACTGCCACCGATTTAGCTGCAGACATGGCAAGTTCCGAGGGCGTTGGGTGCATTAGCTCCCGGAGGCGCAGACGGGCCAGCGATTTCTCCGAGCGCACAAGCTCATAGGGTGCGGCGAAAATCCAGCGGAGATTCTTGCTGCGAACGGACGCATCCAGATGAGCAGGGGAGGCGGGGACACGGGGTGTGTATACGATGTCGCAAATAGGCTGAGCGATATTTGCACGTTCGGCTCGAAGCTGGGGTGGCCTTATCAGTCCTCGGCTCCTCGCATCGACGACTAGATACCGAAAGGGGTAAGATGATCTGCGAGGAGAAAATGCGGGGAAGGCACTCGAATGACGGCATCGCATGGCCAATCCATCTCGACCAATCTTCCTGTCGCGCCCCCTCGCACCCGCCCATGTGCCCATCTGCCACGAAAAGACCGGACCTCAGCCGCAGCAACGCTTGTCACCCGGCCCCACGATGCACGAGGTGCGACCCCTGATGACACCTGATTTCTCTTTGTCCGACTTCTTCGCTTCTTCGGCGAGCCGTAGCCAGCGTCATCTGTACAATTGCTTTGTTGAGTGGGCCGTGGATCTGGAACGCGACCGACAACTGCGGACGAGCCGCATTCCCCCCGCCAACTATTTCCGTAGCCATCGCCGACGCCGCTGATGGCCCGGGGAATACGAAGAAGCGTGGCACCAGAAAAGTTTGTTCGCTGCACATCATTCGTGTTCCAGAAGGCCTGGATGCAGCGTGATTGGGCTTGTTCCTCGGAGGAGGAGGCCTTTTTGGAGAGCCTCAGCGAAGCGGGCGAGACAGCCACTCGTGGCGGCCCTTGTCCCCGGGATCGGGTGGGGGGTGAAAAATCTTAGCAGCCGCGGAGTCATGGATGGAGACTGGGCATGTTGGAGGGGCGCACTGGATCAGCATTGGACGGGGCGCGCGACCCAACCTGGAGATGGGGTCGGAGGCGCAGCGATGGAGCTAAGAAAGTCGGGGCTACGGCCGCATCGACTCCAGATGCCGAGAAAGACTAAGCTTGCGCTTGCATCACCAAGCATCTGTCAAGCACCGCGGCCTCGCTGGGCAGCGAAAGCATCGTCACGTCGACTTCACTGCCTAGGAGGAGTGGTTGACAGCATCGTCGCCTCTCTCGTCCGGGGGACCGTGCCGGGAGCCGCAGTACTCCTGGACAAGCGCTGGAACGAGCGTGCTCCGCTTTAGCCGCAAGCCTGCCCGGGCTGTAGGCCTTGTCAAGGTAGTGCATGTGTTTTGTGTCGCTGGCCACGGACGGTGTTCTCCGGCGTCGCCGAGCCTGGCTTGCTGTTGACTTTGGAGGCGTAGCGCCGGCCGGGGTGGCCGGCAGTGGTAGCGTGGATGTGGCATAGCAGGCGCCGTCTGGCAGGGAGGCGGCGGGAAGGCCTTGCTGGACCGTGTCAGCGCGCGAGCACAAACGGGGATCTCGACAGGCCTGGCGGGTGGAGTTCATGCGCGCAAGCGGTCGAGACGGGCTCGCCTTGCCGCTGGCGCACCCGCTAGGGGCAAGAAGCTTTAGCGCTCGCCGCTAAGCTTCCGAGCAGCGAGCCCTGCGCCTGACCGCGCCTTCCCCAGATCCCCAACGCTGCCTCCCCATGGCCGCGGCAAGTGTCCGCCTCCCACCATGCTCGCCTCTACAAATACCCTGCCCGGCCCTGCGGCTTCTCTCCTGTCCATCGCTTCGTGAGCGCACTTCCCTGTCCTCTGTTTTGCTGGAGCCTGCGCCTCCGCTCGCTGGCCACCATGCCTTTCCTTCTCAAGAAGCCCGCCGACACCCCCGGCTCGGCTTTCCCGGCCATTGCTGTCGGCCTCTTCGTCGCTTTCGGTGGCATTCTGTTCGGGTATGCAGCCGTTGCCTCTCCAATTCCAATTGCCCGGTCCGCTAATCGCCTGCACAGCTATGATACGGGCACCATCGGTGATATCCTGGGCATGGACTACTGGCAGAACCAGTTCTCCACCGGCTACATCAACCCCAAGACAAACCACCTGGACGTCACCTCTTCGCAAACCTCCGAGATCGTCTCCATCCTCTCTGCCGGCACCTTCTTTGGCGCTCTCACCGCTGGCCCCACCGGCGACTTCTTCGGTCGTCGCTACGGCCTGATCGTCTCCACTGCAGTCTTCACACTGGGTGTCATTCTCCAGACTGCCGCCACTGCCATTCCCATGTTTGTTGCCGGCCGTTTCTTCGCCGGGTACGGTGTCGGCATGATCAGCGCCCTGATCCCGCTCTACCAGTCCGAGACCTCCCCCAAGTGGATCCGCGGGACCGTCGTCGGCTGCTATCAGCTTGCCATCACCGTCGGCCTGCTTCTGGCCTCCATTGTCGGCAATGCCACCAAGAACCGCAATGACTCCGGCTCGTACCGCATTCCCATTGCCGTTCAGTTTGCCTGGGCCATCATTCTCATCGCCGGAATGCTCGTCCTTCCCGAGACTCCTCGCTACCTCATCAAGCAGGGCCGTCCCGAGGATGCTGCCAAATCGCTCTCCCGCCTCCGGAGGCTCGCCGTCGATCACCCGGCCGTCGTCGAGGAGCTGGGCGAGATCACGGCCAACCATGAGTACGAGCTGTCCCTCGGCAAGGCCACTTATCTCGACTGCTTCCGCGGCAACCTGGGCAAGCGTCTTGCCACCGGCTGTCTGCTCCAGGCCCTGCAGCAACTCACTGGCGTGAATTTTATTTTCTACTATGGCACCTCTTTCTTCAAAAATGCTGGGTTTCAGAACCCCTTTACCATCTCGCTGATCACCTCTTGCATTAACGTGGCCTCCACCTTCCCAGGCCTATGGATGGTCGAAGCCTGGGGGCGTCGCAACTTGCTCCTCTTTGGCGCCATTGGTATGGCTGTGTGCCAGTTCATCGTCGCCATCACCGGCACTGTTGCCCCGGTCTCGGACTTGCCCGCTCAGCGCGCCATGATTGCGTTTGTCTGTGTATACATCTTCTTCTTTGCCTGCTCCTGGGGTCCGGTCGCGTGGGGTAAGCCATCAGTCGCCGTTTCTCCCGCATCATCATGCTGACAAGTCCGCAGTCGTCACCGGTGAAATCTTCCCGCTCAAGGTCCGCTCCAAGTCGCTCTCGATGACGACGGCATCCAACTGGCTTCTCAACTGGGCCATCGCCTACTCCACCCCCTACATGGTCAACAGCGATCCCGGTGACGCCAACCTCGGCGCCAAGGTCTTCTTTGTCTGGGGAGGCTGCTGCTTCATCTGCATCTTCTTCGTTTGGTCCATGATCTACGAGACCAAGGGCCTTTCGCTCGAGCAGGTCGACGAGCTGTACGGCAAGGTCTCCAAGGCGTGGAAGAGCTCGCACTTCGTGCCCACCGTGTCATTCCAGGAGGTTGCGGACCTGCACCCCCAGCGCGGCATGTCGCTCTCTCAGGCCGAGGATCAGGCTATTCGCAAGAAGAGCGTCAGCCACACTACCGAAAAGGTCTAGAGGAGGCGACTCGACTATGCAGGTATGAGACGAATGTAGATATGGTTCCTTATCCAGTAGATATACGCGATATGTGCTACGAGTAATGCTATGAATCTCAGTCCATGAACTGCCGAAAGCGTACCTAATCCAGGCGCTGTGTCTTCGCTGAAAGCCCTAATTTTACTGTTCTTCTGAGTTAGTGACGGTACCGAGTCGCCTCTATTCTAGTTCTGGGCCTGTGATGCAATCACCACGGGAGCAACGAGTGTGAAATACTAATCGAGCAGTATATGCGTACTAGCTACAGCTAGTTCGGTGCTTCTAAAGAGATCGCGTAGGCTGGAAACTTCCAAGTACTAGCGTTACCTTCTTCCTAAATCTCTAGCAACAAGCATAGTAGTGGTGCGTATACTAACGTCCTATTACTGCCTAATCTGCTGTGAGAACTGACCTGCCGACTCGCAGTCGAAATTCACCCCACTACGCCGACCACTCGTAGTGCTCACAGAAGGGGTAGGCGTGGCTCGGATTAATTGCTTAGAATCGCTGGCTGGCGCGGTTATACTGGACTAGCTACGGGCTCGAAGTGGATGGGCAGGCGGCAAGCCGTCCCTTATATCTAGTGTTAAGCGTTAGTCCTTCTGCAAAAGCGGCAGAAGGGGGCTCGTATCTCGATAATCGCTAAAAGTGAATTAATGTATAAGATTAAGTATATAGTATAAGAGCCTCTTAGTTCACCCTTATTTATTAGCGCCTGTACTCGTTAGAGAATCTATCTATATCTACGATAGAGTTAACTAGTTCTACTACGGCTTGAGTTAAGAGAATTAACAATTCTTAAATAGCTAGCATATAAGTGTTTTCCCTAAGACTAAATATATATTTACAGTGACTTGACAAAAGTTCTAGGCCACTTAAGCGAGGCGCGCTAAAACGCATCGCACGCGCGTACCCCTTTAATCTTCTATACCACCTAATACCCCTACAACGCACTTCTTTAAACGAGCTCTTTAGCAAGTATACTCCTAATTAATCCTACTCTCTATATTAGCGCGGTATCCTACTTGCCTATAAGGTATTAGGTAAGAAAGCGCCTAGTTTCGTAAGAAGCTTAGCGTGCCTAGCTCGTCCGTTACTAATACTAACCTCCTTGCTCCGCTATATAATAATAGACGTACGTAGCCTCGCTCTAGCCGTCGTAAATGCCTCTTAGACCTCGAAACTTGATATATACTACGCGTCGTACGTACGTATCTATAATATACGTATAGAGACGTGCGGGAAGCTATAGGCGTTATCTACTATAACCGAACTATCGCACGTCTCTTAGACGTATATAGTATTAAAAATTAGCGGTATACCGGCCGTCTAGAACTCTTACCTAAATATACGGCTATTCGGCTTACCTAGGCGCTTAAGCACTTAGAGTAGAGTAAATAATAATAGGCGAATATTATATAGTTAGATAAGTACTCTACGAAGCGCGGTAAGAGTAAGAAATATAAGTAGTACTTTCGCGTTCCGTACTAGAAATAGCACCTAGAAATAGTCTAAACTTATAAGAAAGATAAGAATATTTTAGTTATAGTTTAGGCCGTATTTTCTAGTAAGAGAGAAAGGTTACTATTATATATTATAGTACGTAATTCTCTAGCTAAGAAGAGTAGGTATTTAGCTAACTCTTATCTTAAAGTTCTTAAGAAAAATATACCTAAAGTATACTATAGAAGTATAATATCTATATAGAATAATACGCCTATTTATACTACTAATAAAGTTAAGGATTAGCTTAGCTAGAGATGTATTAATATAATTAAATAATCGCTATATAGTCTAGATCTAAATTCTATTAAATACTACTAGTTTTATCTTAAAGCTAAGGTTCTAGAGCTCTATCTAGACCTTCTTACTATAGCTAGGAGTAAAGATTATATTAGAGAGAAGCTAGAATAAGTATTATAAGAAGTATAGAAGGTGTTACCGTAAGAGTTATTTAATAATGTATTAGGTAGTATAAAAAGTAGATATAAGGCAGTAATCGTAGCCGAGGGTTAGTATACTAAATATTAGTATAAATAAGTAATACTATTATTTTCTTAAGCTAATTCTAAGTAAGATAAGTATGTATAGCGACTCTAGACACGTTATTGTGATGGTTCAACCCTAGGGTGTGCGCTAAAGGATTGAATTCGTCTACACGAAGGTCAAGCTGAGGAGGAAAGAACACGCGTCCTCAGCGACTCTATATAACCGAACGCTAGCGCTACACGTGACCGCTTACGGCCGAGGATTCCTTCGAGGCTTTCTTTATCACTAGGCTTCTAGACTATAACAGTTATGTCGACTTACGCTGCGTCGTTTGGTGGGTGGGCAGTCAGCCCGTGTCGGGGCGGCCCAGAACTTTTGTCCTAGTACTATATATCTATAAGTAGATGAGATACTATATATTTATAACAGCTGGATGGTAGCAGGGATTTTGGCGGATGGTGTAAGAGGTTCTTATTAGATATTAGAGGAATCCTTAAGGGATTCGGAGCGCGCAAGTAGATATAACCGCCTAAGCGAGAGTTATGCAAATTGTAATGGACTCTCGGGTGGCTCGCCTGTGAAAAGGCGGCGGCTCGCATGGTCTTCATACCCTAGGTTCGGAGGTACGACCTCAGGATCCTTAAAATGTTCATACTGTTGTGTAAAATCCGGAGACCACACACAGCGGAATAAGAAGAAATAGTCCGCGGAGAGTCGCTTAGTTATTCTCTATCTGCTAGCCAAGCGAAAATTATATACGTGGCTTACGTGCTCGCTAAGCCTAGAGGCTCTACCAGCCTCTTAACAGGCACATCGACTTAATAGTCGATCCTCGCTCGGGGCTCTCATTCTCAACTGATACTAGAAATAGTTGTAGAACGTCATAACGTTATTTTGGTGATTTTCTTTTTTTTGGTTAAACTTCTCGAGACTTACACAGTATTGGTCTTATTACGTTTCGGCGCTCTGGTGTTTTGGCTCTACTGTCAAAGTGGATCCATTGAGTGTTAAAGAAGCCTACCGCTTACAGCCGGGTCGGATCCGGCGGATCGTATTTAAGTTTGGTTAGTAATACATCGCAGTTACCCGATGCTCTTGATTTGGCCTCTAAGGTCATGCAAACCAACTTTTAAACTCTTTACCCCGCCCTGTCCTGCCGGCGCTGCCGGAGTTCCCACCCTTAACTCACCGGAAGGAGCCTGTCCGGTCTACATATACGACGTTTTCGGGGACGCAAAAGTAGGTAAAATACAGTCACTATAAATTTGGCTTCAATTTATCTGTTGTGATATGACAGAATGTGCGGAATAGCTTGCATCATCCATCAAGACGATCCATCACACGTCGACCTCCAGCAGCTGCAATCGAGCCTCGATGCCAGTCTTCACAAGATCAAGCACCGTGGCCCCGACGCTCGTGGTCAATGGATTAGCCCGGATAAACGTATCGGTCAGTAGCTCGGACTTTGTTAAAGCGCCAAAGCAGAGAACCCACCTAATTGTGTTGAAGCACTCGGCCACGTTCGCCTCGCCATAAACGACCTCGCCCCAACTGGCAACCAGCCTTTCCACGACCACGATGCCGATATTCATGCAGTCGTAAATGGCGAACTATATGACTACGATGCCATCCGCACGGACTTGGCCGGAAAGACGTCTTATCAGTTTGTGGGTCAGAGCGACTGTGAGATCGTCATCGCACTTTATCGTCATTATGGACTATCGTTTCTGTCGCATCTTCGAGGCGAGTTCGCGCTCTGTTTATACGACGGGCGCAACCAGCTCTTCATCGCCGCACGTGACAGATACGGCATCAAGCCGCTCTTCTGGATGTCTGATCGTTCTCCCGAGGGAGTGGGCCGAATGCTGGTTGCTGCGGAAGCAAAGGCGTTCTTGCCGCTAGGGTGGCGGCCAGAATGGGATGTGAGGAGCCTCAAGGAAAATGGGTTCTTCGGCGGCGATCGCACGCACTTCAGGGGAGTTTTAGCCATCAGGCCCGGCCATTACATGCTCGTCCGCAGCGGCCAACATGTGGAGAGTCGGCCGTACTGGGACGCCGAGTTTCCGAACAAACTTATTCCCGAGACCCGCAGCGTTGAAGAAATCGTGCAGGGAGTAAGGGAGCGGCTCTTAGAGGCTGTGCGCATCCGGCTGCGTGCTGACGTTCCCGTGGGCATTTATCTGAGTGGCGGCATTGACTCATCTGCAATTGCAGGCATGATAACGCATCTTGTCAGGGAGAGGGGCGTGCAGCTTGGTAACGACAATGAGACGGACAGTATCTCATGCTTTAGCATTGCTTTTGACGAAAACAGCGGCTTCGATGAGTCTGGTAGGTTTATCCTGAAGACGCTGCGCCCATTGCTTGCTGGAGGAGTGATACTTACAATATCCATCCAAAGAGATTGCAAAACGAACCGCAGATTGGCTGGGGATCAAATGTATCAAGAGGCATGTTGGCGAAGACGACTTTGCAACTCATTTCGAGGACGCTACGTACCATTGCGAGCAACAGCACTGGGGTCTTAGCTACATCGGGAAATATCTGCTTTCCGAAGTTGCACGCGAACAAGGGACTAAGGTAGTCTTAACTGGCGAGGGCTCAGACGAACACTTTGCCGGATATATGCCTTTAACTTTGGACGCAATCTCCGAACCAGACCCGGCCTGGCCATCGGATTCCAATCCTGAAGACGAAAAGTATCGGCATGCGGAAGCTACTCGGCGTAAAGCGAGCCATTCGGCTCTTCTTGGCATGCAAGAGAGCAAGAGCGTGACTTCGCGCGGTGCTCGTATGCTCAATCATATCCCATCTTCCAAAGCATTTGACCGTCCAGCCTCGGACGCGTTTTCGCCGTGGACGAGCTGCTACGGGGACTGCAACCCATTAGACAACCTTGCCTACGAGTTCGATGGCTGCGCTAGGGACAGAATCAAGAGCAAGTGGCATCCCCTCCACTCTGGATTATATCTCTGCCAGAAAGCCCTCCTGCCCAGCATACTGCTGACAAACCTTGGCGACCGGACCGAGATGGCACATAGCCTTGAGGCGCGGACGCCCTTCCTGGACCACCGTCTGACGGAATATGTAAACGGGTTGCCTCCAAGCCTGAAAATCAAATGGGATAGCAGCTCAAAGAGCTTCATCGAGAAATGGGTCCTTAGAGAAGCAATGAAACCTTTCATCACGGACGAGCTGTACAGAAGAACAAAGCATGTAAGTTATTGTGGCCTTTTCTCCTGAGCGCACCCGGAAACTCCATTGACATATATGTAGCCTTACTCAGCTCCAAGAGCTTTCTCAGTGGGCGGCCCTATACATAAGCTCCTAAGTCGGCTCATCACAAAGGAGAACATCGAGAAGCTTGGCTTCGTGGAATGGCCTCAAGTGGAAATCAAGTGGCAAAAGGCTTTTCATCAACAAGACGATTTTGTTATGAACGAACTGTTTGTTTTTGCTCAGTGGGTTGTCATCAGTCAGCGATTCGGGGTCAAAACAGCGAAGCCTACGTAGCCGACGTCTCTATACCTTCCCAAGTAAATTCATAAGATTGGTATGATTCTAACACTCGTTCTCTCCACATATCTATCTGGCGGTACCGATTTTCAGAACATAGAATTTTCGGCAGGATGGCTAGAGACGTGGTCTGCAATAAATGAGCCGTACCTCGATCGAGTCGCTTGCAAGTAACACCATGTTCTGAGTGGCGCTGGAGGATCGCAATGAAAATTACCGGCTTTAAGGGAATGAACGTGTCTGTTAGCCTCTACAAAAGCCTTTAGCTTCGCCAAACCTCTGCCTTTTTGAAATATGGACGTCAAAGGAGATGATGAGGATAATGATGACGATGACAATGCACGGCCGCGCTGCGTATGGGCGGTCGATGTTAAAGGTGCGGATTAGCTGCCCCAAGACGTCCAAACTTCACCTACAGCGGGAAATTATTTTTGCGTTTGGTTACTCAGCCGCGGCTATAATTGTACATGCAGGATTTGGTCGTTTACTTAGCGTATAGTTGGCACGTGCTTAATACGAGCCGTCGTCCGACTTGGCGATCCTATTTCTTGGCCGTAGTCATGCATTGGGTTTAGTACGCCGTATCCCCAGCATAGGCCACTTTGAAAGAGAAAGAGCACTTGTATTCGTTACTACTAGTGTTTTATAGCCTCCTCCGCGCGCTGAGATAACTACGAAAACTTGATAAAAAGTAGCAACATCTTCGTTATGCCTACTGTAAACCATGGAGGAGTTGAGGGATGTGGGGAGGTATCTAAAGGGTCATTGATGATGGGTTCTAGACTCTCAAGCGCTACCTGTTCGGCTAAACAGATGTGGGTTTTCTTGCTCGTTTGTAGACACGGCATCTCACTAGTCTGAGTAAGGAAGGAAAATATGTAAAATTAGCGTCTTCAAATCCATAGCTATGGATAATAGCCTTCCGCTCTCTCATCGAACCATCAATTCTCCATTCCGCCCTTCAAATCATACTATTGATCCTACAGCACAGTCCATCCTGCCTACCCAGCGGTAAATGCACAAGCTGGAGAACACGAGCTTGCCCCACCAGGACAACAACATGCTATCACGTAAACTTCTGAGCATCAAATGGTCAGAAAATATATAAATTCTACCTCGACACCTCTTTCTTCCACCATCAGACAGCCTAGCTTCAAGCAACAAGCAAGACAGACGACCTGCTCCCAATCGACCTCCCCCATCCGCTTATTTCTGTCCTCTTTGCAGCTCCTCAGCATACAAAATGGTCCAGTTCACCACCGTTACAACCACCCTCCTCGCCCTCGCCGGCATCGTCGCCGCCATGCCGGCGCCTTCTGCGGAGAAGCCAGCGCTTGAAGGCATCCCAGTGGGCGCGGCCGACGGTATCTACCTAGGCAGCCTCAAGGCCGACGGCAGCACACAATGGGATCTCCTCGGCCCCGACAACTCGACCACGTCAGAGTCTGGCCTTCTCGTCGACGGCGAAACCAGCGACTCGCCTGTGTTGGCCAAGCGAGACGGCGTGACGTGCAGCGGCTTCGGCGTCAACGCCGACGACGCCAACCGCGCGCAGGGCAAGCTGGCCGACATGTGCGGCGGCGGCTACTACTTCAACAGCCGCAGCATCGCGCAGGTCTCTGGCGGCGCCGTCGCGTACGCCTGCAACTACGGCAACGGCCAAACCTGCCATAGCGGCGACGTCTGGGGCTTCTTCGCCCAGGTCAATTCCAAGTGCGGCTTCACCAATGGCGCCAGCGCCGGCGCCGGCTGGTATTCGGTCAACAGCTGGAAGGCCGCTTACGGACGCACGACTACTGGCTCTGGATTCTGTTAAGGAACATACGGCGGGAACAAACGGCAGGAACGGACTGGCCTCGAAGTGCCACTTCCTTGACAATGCTCGGCTCCATTGGTAGCCACAAGAGGTGACTTCGGAACGGGAGTTCAGCTGGCGGGAGATGCACATACTCATTTTCAGTTGCCCACCATCTTATTCGTACGGTTACTTGCCTATGTATATAGCCCACTTTTAGATGAATGGAACCTCTATGCATGCTTGACGGAATTGACTGCTGGATAATGAAGCTGCACTAACACTACCACCGTCAGAGCAAGCGGACACAGACAAGTCCGAGTATAAAGTAGTTGATCGGTCGAGCACGTCATACTAGAACACCTCTCCTACAAGAAGCTTTGCCGTAAGTATGCACAATACGTATACCCTGTGGTCTGTAGTAGAAATGCCGGGCTTGGAATTACAACTTTCGCTGCAGTTCTCGATACACAGATTCCGAAGTACAAAGGATTCCACCACGTTCATCTTCAATACTACCCCTCACAACACACGTGTTTCCCGCCACTTTTACCAGCCTTGCCATGACCAATAAAGCCTTCTCCACCGGCACGGGCCTCTGGTATGACAGCGTCGTCGACACAGTAACCCAAGGTGCCCAATGTACAGTGCCCTTCTTCCTAGCCAAGTACAAGTTCGTCTGGATGAGTCGGCCGGAAGTTTCGTCCAGTAGGGTGGCGGCAAATCCACCGTGCGCGGTGCCCTTCCAACTACTAACACCCTTACCGACATCGTACAGATTTCCTGTCGTGTGAGCTGGAAATCTGTCTCCTTCGGCAAGCGGGAGGCGGTAGAAGGATAGGTCGTTGCGAATTGTGTCCTCGGTTGCCAAGGTTTTGTGCATAAACAGCACGCTGTTTTCGCCTAGTTTATCTCGTTCGGCCTCGCGTACGGATTTGGGGATAACGATAGTATTTCGATCTTGTAGGAGTTTTGCGCACCAAGGGAAGGACATAAAATAGTCTACTTCGTCCGGCATCGTTGAGGGTTGGGGCATTTGGAAGACTATCGGACTGAGCTTTGTTAAAAATTTTTTTTTTGAACTCTCGGACTTTTGCGAAGCAGAGATATGTTGACGCGTTATAAGTAACAAGCTTTCTGCCACGGATTTAGCTTGAAAAAGGCCTCTGCCAACGTGCTGGCGCTAATTATTGTGAATGGTCAATCTTCGATTTGAGAATTACTGCGGTCAGAATAAGGTTAATCTAGACAATGCTAATTACTGCGGGGAAACTTCTTTCTCTCCCCACCCCACTCAATCACATGACAACACAAACCTCCGCAGATGCTGTATAAGCCGCGGCTACCGGAAATCTGTGGTGCCGGACGTCGGGGGATTAAAAGTAATTGCACGCTTATTAAATCCGTGTCTGTTTTAGTAAGTGACTTTTCTGCTTTACGCTCGATTGCCCCTCTTCCGAAACATTAATGTTGCGGCGTAAGGGTCCAAGTCAGCCACGCTGCCACCGAACGCTTGATGACCAAAAGATAGGCGCGCTGATTCGACTACTTCGGTTCAGTTGACTTAGTCAACAATTATAGATCACTGTCAATTATCCTTGGGCCATCATCCGTACCACACTAAAAAGTCATGGAGAGGTAGGAGCTGTGCGATAGCATCCGATTGAATACCACCACACCAAATTTTGCCTACTACCGCTGAAGGGCATGCTATGCCCCAGACGTCGTGTACAGCAGTTCATCCGTGGCTGGCTAGTTGCGCAGTGTGGCTAGCAAGGGGGGAGAGGCCATGGAATTAACAACAGAGGGAAGTTGACTGAGAAGGATGGATATAGTAGGCCACGGAGTCTAGTTTTCTGACTGATTTTGGGTCAAAGGTTACGATTTCGGTAGGCATTGTGGTTACTGAAGAAGTCAGTTTCATCATGCGAATGGGTATTGATGGAATAGCTGTTGCCGGAACAACGCGGCAGGAATGGGGGATGTGTGATTGAATGGGTTGGCGCGGGCGGAATACACACCCACACCAAAGCTAGTAGCAGTGCTGCGGACGAAGGCAACAGCACAGACGCAGCCCAACCTCGCGGCGAGCCTGACCGGGAAATGTCGTAAATTGATAAATGAGCCATAAATGGTCAGGCACCTCCGCCTGTAGCACCTAACCCACCCCAAAGAACACACTTCGCCTAAAAGTCGGAGGTGGACCTCGGGGTGAATAAGGTAGCCCTAATAAATTTTATGGACAGAGGTGTTTTCGTAACACCAGGATAGTCGTAGGGGATTTAGCCGGATAGAAGACTTGGACGTAGAGCGTAGGTGCGCTATATACAAGCGCTTTCACACGACGTAGAGTGCGGTCCGGTTAGAGTCGAATAAACGAAGGATAGAGTTAAACGCGCGAAGGTTATGAGGTTATATCGTTACCCGGAACTTATTACCAAGAGACCGCTAGCACCAACACAAGCAGTCCAACCACGGAGCAGACAACAAAGAAATTGTTGGCAGCCCCGGCAGTACGCCCAACCCGTAGTGGCCGAAAGCGGATGTCACTGCATATCGAGCCCGAAGACTTCTTGCTAAGAGTAGAGCGGCAAGAAGTGTTAGCCTGAACAAAGCAAGCCAGTAGCTCCGGAAGGAGGCGCTAACCATATGAAGGAGGTAGGCGCGAAAGCCCAGAAGCGAACGATACGGCTACCCAGCAGCGAGATCGCGATGCTTGATAACTAAGGATTTATCTTGCAGCACGACGTTCCAGGGTCTAGTACTAAGGTAATAACTCCCTTTTCCGAGACCGGTAGACGCGCGAGTGCGGCATCATCGCCGTTTAAGAATCTTGGGGAGCCTCTTCCGAAATACGGCCCAACATCCAACGGAGAAAGAGTTTACTAGCAAACAGACGCATTGTAGAGTAGAGAGGTAAATTTTGTCAGCGAGTATGGATGTGGAGCTGACCCGTGCGTGAATGAGTCGGCTGCCCATATACGAGTTGTCCTGAGGTATGAGGGATTGCGATGAGTAAGACTGCTTACTGAAGAGCAACCGTTGGCCACGATTACCAGCCAGGTTCTCAGTATGAATCCACGATCGAACATCTGTCAAGGCTACATTGAATGAGACGCCAAGGCTCGCGGGTAACAAGGCCACAGCGTGCAGTCTAAGAAGCTCTACTGACTGAACCCCAGCCCACGGGCCGATCACTGAGTGCTCTAGGGCCTACCTGATCGGAGCCACCAGCCTGTCCGCAAATCTATAGCGAGAGGGCCATTTTTACATGGCTAGACAGCTGCGAGTATTTGAAGGTTAAAAAGTCATTTTATTCTTTTATTATGCACTAATCCTTTTTCCACTAATAGTCGGCCGGTCCTCCGATGCATATAACTGCCTGTCCAACACCAGCCTTACTGGCATTTGAACTTCCCTTTGAGCAACAGCATGGCATCCTGCAGCCAAGGATCGCTCTATACGCTCACTTTGCCCCTGTTCTGCGCACTCTGTGTCTTACACTCCGTGCTCTGGCCACTAACACCTGGAACACTCGCCACGTCAGCTTCCAGCTATTTCAAACCACCGGGCTCATTCGAATCCTTCAGGTGTACATCTCCATCGGAACCAATGGAGAGGTGTTCGGCCAGCTGAATTGGGATGCTGCTAGATTCCATAGGAGAGTCCCCATCTACCAGAGGCTTTACAGTGTATTTCAGTACACCTTTCTTAGACAGAGCCACAGCAGCCTTGACCTCCAGCCATGTACTCTTCTTGCCGGGGCCGTAGAGACAAATTGGTTGGCCTCTAGTATCCAGGTCACCGCTAGCCTCAAGGACTTAGTGAACTGGCCTAACCACCTGTCTCCACTACCCGTGAGAAGCCGTAACCTGTTTACTAAGTTGTAAACCCGGTTATACGCCTCGCCCTGCTCTTCTCCATCAGCCTTTGCCGGGCCCTACGAAAAGCTTGTCACCCGGTCGAGGTTATGCGTGGCAAGGGACTTGACTCCGTGTGATTTTAGAAGGGGAGGTAGTGTTACGAACACACCTCTATATGTAGAGTTATTAGGGCGCGATTAGCTACTAGTCTTATTATCGTCATACCTTTTGTCGGTTGACCACTTGGCTTAATAGCTTTGCCGCATCGATTGAAACCAAACACGATTGGCCGTTGCAATAGCTGAATTGTAAACATCAAATGTGCATGTTGTATTATCGCGCCTGCCGTGCATCTACTGCAAAAGGTGTACCAACGCGCCTTCCATCGCTGAAATCATGCGGGAAAGGAATTTGCCTCTTGCCTTCTTTTGACTATCGAGAGCGTGGATAGCATCATGTCACGTGTTTCGCTCATGCAGGGTCCAGCCCTATGACTACTCAAGATCTTCCAACATCCTTTCACCTACCAACTCACCTTCTGAACATTTCTTCGTTTCAACCTCTTCTCAACTCCACCTATCCTGCTGCTGCTGCTTCCCGTCTTTGTCGTGGTCCTCTTTCCGTGCGCGCAGCGAGTGCGTCGCACCCCTCATCGTTGCGCAGGCACATCTGCATCTCAAACCACGCTACCCTCACTCACCTCACTCGCCTCACTTGCCGCACTCGCGCTACCCGAACACACCTGCCCTCCGAAGACATCTTGCCTCCGAACGCACCTCGCCTCCAAACACACCGCGCCTCCGCTTTCACATGTGAAACTGCATCAATGGCTGACCAGGAGGGATCGTCTGCTACGCCGACGCCAGGCAGGGCTCGACCGGTTATCTCACTTCATAAACTCATCTTGTCAGCCAGCTTGAAGCAGTTGCTGACAGAAGCTCACCTGCAGGCACGAGTCAAGACAACCAGAGAGAATACCACTCTATCCTCGGACGCGACGAATAATCAAAGGCACAACAGAGATGGCAGGTTGCGTGATCGCTTGGCAGTGTGTAATATTGGCCGCCTATTCTAACAGCAGTCCAACCGTGTTGGGGTTCAGTCGGTGCTGCAAAGCTGTAGAAGCTAACCCTCTGCCAGTTCACCGGCAAAAGGTACAGCGATAACCAGCCTGGTTGCTGGTTAGCCCCAACAACTCTACATACAGAGGTGTGGTCCCTAACATCTATCTCTTCTTCTTCTACGAGGACCTTGGAGAATTTCGCCACGCTCTGCTTTCGTTCCCAATCCTGGAAGCCTTTGCCTATTGGTGCGAATACACGGATGCAACTCATTCTGCTGAATCCGCCCTTTCAATCCTGCGAGATCTCGACCAGTGCCTCGACAAAGAGCTTCCATGCGACCTTGAGCTCCTAAGAGAGAGATACGGCACTACAGTTACTCCCACCGACTTTATCGATATCCCAACCAACCAGCTCAAGGAGAATGCCAAGAAGAGGGCGCAGAAGAGTAAGAGTAAGACGCAGACAATCACAGAGAACTCTAGGAAGAGTAGAATGTTGGCTCAAATTCTTCATTTGGTAGAGGAGAAGATCGAGCGGCAGAACAGGACTAAAAACTAGCTTAAAACATAAATAACGTAGTTACTAAGGCTTAGCTATTACCAAGACATAGAGTTATTAATAACAAGTACACGTATTGTCAGAATCCGGCCTGCCAACTGGCAGTCGTGTGCTACTCCTATCACACCAACCAGCCTACGATGCTCCAAAAGAGGTCGGCATTGCCGCGACTTATTAGTCATCAACCGTTGGTTGTCTCACTTACATCTATGACAAAACAGGGATGGGAGGGTAATAGATCTGTCGTAATATGATGCTTAATAATTACAGAATATATTAATCCCTAGGTTTAATAATGGGACAGTATTCTTTGATTATACCGTACGGAAATAGCTTCTTAAAAAGCTTACTTAGTATAAAATTATTCTCAATAAGCTTCTCTAATATCCTTCCAGTCTTACTTAGCAATGATCCTAATATCTTCCAGGATTAGGCATCTTCAGGAATAGTATATTATGGGATTCTTTAGGACCAGGGGGTTTAAAGCCCTTGATGCCGGTCAATTTCGCTTGTTCCGCCAAGTATGCGGAAGCATGCACCGTGGAAGGGCGATGAAACTTGATGAACTGTATAATGCTTGATGATGGAGGAAGGCCTTCCTGTACTAGCTACTCTACCTATGGTGGTATGCCTTACTTCTCTGGGCGGCCTAAGGCCTCTGCCAGCCCCAGGGAAGGACTTCCTCTCCTTGGCTGCACACCGCATCCGGGCACTATTCCTCCGTATAAGAAGAAAGAGAGTTTAGCGCTACTTGCTTAGATACATTATCAACGTACTATTTGTCTAGGTTGTAGAGGTTCTGCTCCAAGCAACCACGAAAACGCGGCCGTGCGGAGTTCGAGTATTCCGACTTCTACATTACCAAGAGTCCTATTTTGGACACTTATAGCGCTCTGAACCAATTTAGAATTGTATAGGCTAGAGCCATACAAGAACAATAGGGAATGATCATAATATTTAGGGCGGGTTAATCAGGTATCTTAAAGTAAAAGAAGCGATGTCAAGCGTCATTACGTAGGGGTGGAGAGTCATGACTTGCCCATGCCAGCGTGCCGCTGGTTAAATGGTCCCAAGTCTAATGATGGAGGTCTTGCAATCTTCAGTTGGATTCTTGGAGCGCTCCAATGCCCGTCTATCGGTACTCGCTTGCTGTTAACAGCTCCTGTTCCCTTTCACTCAAATCCTGTGGATTAGCGAGCCGTTTACTGAGTAGTCCCTAGCGCGCATATCGCCCACAGTGATAGGTCAGGCTAAATTAATTCAAACCAACTACACTCGTGCTGGTAGAGGTCACTGAATCGGAGCAAGGCGGGACAAGAATAAAGAGCATGGCCTGTGCCAGTCAACATTCCAGAACAAGGGCCAACATGGCATGCCGCCATTCCCAACTCACTCTTTGACTAGATGATTACAAGTCAAACTTCTCACCAACCAGCTCTTCGCTGAGCTTCCACAACCTCTCAGCATCATAGGAGTTCCGAGCCCAGGGACTAACCATATCCCAGCTAGCGATATTGCCGTCCACCAAGTACTTGCCGTTGTCCTCTGCACGCACTCGGAGTTAGCCATGGCTCTATAGAGCATGAAATGAGCGAAACATACTCTGAAGATAGTCTGCGAATGCTGCAACTACATGTGTAGCCGTTCCTTGATCGTGGTTCTTGATCTTTGACTTCTGAATATATTCCGGGAAGCCCAGAGGGCTGCCAACGCTACGATAGATCACATCTGCAACCCACATGTTAATTACTGTCTATCAAATAAAGAAACAGTAAAAAGGCGACGGAGAGAACTTACGCATTTCTTGAATATCCCGAGCAACGTCCATATACCTCGGCAAGTTGGTGAAGATACCACCGGGATGCAGACTGTAGGCCTGCAGCCCCTTCGGTCCCAACTTCTCGGCTAGACTCCAAGCGTACAGGTAGTTTGCCGTCTTAGCCTGGCCGTACGCCCGAAACCGGTCGTATTCCTAGCCGCCCGTGAAGCCCACATCGGGGAACCTGACGGGTCCGAGCTGGTGCGCCTCGCTACCGACTACGACGACGCGCGGCTTGCGGTTAGGGCCCAGCATGCCGGGGATAATCATGTTTCCAAAGACGAAGTGCCCAAGATGGCAGATGCCGAATTGGCGCTCGAAGCCGTCAACCGTGGTACCGTAAGGGCAGGCCATAATGCCGGCGTTAAGCATTAGGACGTCGATGACTATGCCCTCTTCCTTTTGCATTTGAATGACCTGGGACGCAGCTGCGCGCACAGAGGCCAGCGAGCCAAGATCGACGAGGACCGAGCGGATAGGTACATCTGGGTTCCTCTTGCGAATGGCGGCCGTAGTAGCGTCGATGGCTTCCTAAGTGCGCGTGGCCAGGATAAGAAGAGCAGGAGAGTGTGACGCAAGCGTCTCGACAAACTGCGAGCCCAAGCTATTGGGCGTCACACCGGTTGTGAGGATAGTCTTTCCGCGGATGTTGTCGGAGAGGTCGTTAGCGACCTCGGTCGCGGTGGTCTCGGAGTTGTATGGAGGTGCCATAGTGAAAAAATTGGCGAATAAGTAGCAGCGGCGAGGGTTATGAGCGTTTGAGAGAATCGGAAAGTGATAAAATACTGTTGAGAAATCTACTGAAGAAGTCAAAACAGCGTAGGCCCTTTAAATAGAAGCTGCGAAGCTACAAGCGAAGAAAACGAGAGTCAGTGCAGCGCTCCGGACTTAAATGGAGATTAACATGGTAGAATTTGGCTTCGCTTCCGGTATCGTCCTTTCTGGATGTCCTGCCGGTGTTAACGCCTGCGCACCAAGTTCAGACCCGTAACGGCGACCATCTTTCCGCTTGTTTGTTTGGTAAGAATTAGACCAAACTGGACTAAAAACGGACAAGATTACTGCCTGAGCTACGCCGATTGAGCAGCCGACCCTACAAAGGGACTGCACGAACGGGGGGTTAGAGGAAGCCCCCATAGCTTCACCCGACCAATAGGTATATTAGTCTCCAGTTTACTATCCCTGTGTAGAGAAATAGGTAGCATAGCACGTCCTTTCCCCTTGGGACGCTTTATGGTAGAACGGGGCCGGCAACAGCCGCGCTCAACTCATATCCACAGGATGTTAAAAACTTATACCTATGCTCATACGCCAGCAGGTTTGTATTGGAATCTTGAGTAGACCACTAACGCCACAGTACTATCCAGCGCGTAAAATTGTATATGTAGGAAAGCTGCTTCAGTTTGGGGATAAGGGTTATGGATAGTTAGCATCTAATATTATCCTCTCGAAAGATTAACTTTTAATATTCAGCGAAAACAGTGGTATCTTTTTAGCAGGATTCAAGTTATCTCAAGCTCCTGAGTATGTCAATACAGTTTTCACGGCGTCATTTTGGTTATAAGTGCAAACCTGTCCCGAGCTTCATTGTCGCTTACACAAGCATTATCACCAGAAATCCAGGCTTTCGCACTACGCATCAGCCGACACCAACCAGTAAAGCACCTTTCACCTTGCAGGTGACTCAGATACGCATAGGAAAGATGCCTGCCTATGACAGCGCGTGCATTTGATTGCACTGAAAGCCGGATCTCGGATTGAGCGTGTACCCGAATACGCTCGGGCATACGTCGAGCTGAGAAATCTTCGCGAGGCCACAATGCTGGAGCGGAAACAGTCCGCCGCTATTTGTCCAGGCTTAGGAATATCGTCTCGGCCTTGCCCATGCGCGGGTCAAGCTCCGCGGCTATACATGGGCGCGGCAGCCTCAGCATTCATCCCAATCCAATTACCCTTCTTCACTCCACTTCACCACAAGCGATCACTTCCCAATGAGCGCCACTCGCCCTCTCTTCCATCAAATTCCGTAAGCCCATTGTCGTCACAGGCATTACCGACGCCCTGAGTAGGTCTGTCGCCAACTTCTTCCTCGCCTCGCCGCAGGAGTGGCGCGTCCGCGGCGTCGTTCGAAGCCCTCCACCCCCGCCTTGCAGGCCTGGGTCGTCCGCGAGGTCGAGCTCACCCGCGCTGACCAGGACGACCAGTCGCCGCCTTCACCGACGCGTACGAGATCTTCGCCATGACAGACTTCTGGACCCCGCTGCGGGACTCTGCTGCGCATGCTACCGCCGCCACGGCTGGCATGACCGTCACGGATTATCTTGCGCATCTCGAGGTGCTCCGCGAGAAGAATATGGCGCACGCGGGGGCGTTTGAAGGCATCGTCGGCGGCTTGCAGCGCTTCGTGTGGTAGAGATTGAACACAGCGCGGGAGCTCAGCGCCGGCAAGTGCCCGGATAAGCCGAATCGCTAATTGCAGGCGGGAAGCGACGGCCAGCTCGCTTAACTCGGCAGTCTCCCGCCGCTAGAGAAATCTCGAGAAGAATAGAGCGCCGATGATTACTCACACGACTAGAACGATGGTCGCTGCTGCGTTAGCCGCCGTCTTACCGGTAAATATAGGCGCAAGCTAGATTAACCGTGGCCTACGGCACGATCGCTACCGTGGGGAAGCCGCCTTAGGCGGCCGACGTGATCGTAAACAACATTGGCATAGGTATTGAGCGGGTGCTGGAGATAATTGGGTTAGGCCTAAGACGCCGCATATAAGGCGAGGAGGTCGGAACTAGCAACGGTCACGTGGCCGAGCCGTGCGGTTAAGGAACAAGTCTCGAGGGAAAAGTAAGGAAACCTAGTGCGAGACACTTATTAGGGCGTCACCGACGAGAATACTATAATGTAGGAAGGGTCGATGTAGGTTAAGCTACTATTAACGAAATCTAAGTATAAGAGACGGTGGAAAAAAAAAAGGATATTATCAGGCACCGGAGTCCACCGGCCTGTTCCTCTACTGCCCCTGCCTTATCCTAGATATAAGCGAGCCAACCACTGGCGATGACCAATGTCTCAGCATCGCCGATCTCATTTGGAGCATTGCAGGTTGGTTTGTGCAATGGAAGTGGCGCCCGACTGCCAGTTGGCCGGGCTGGTTCTTAAAGATATAGAGAACCCTAGCTAAGTCCTCTACCTAACTAATATAACTTCTGGCGCGTAGAGCATACTCAGCGGCGCCAGAAAACTACCTAGTAGTTTCTATCTTCAAAGTCTAATGCTATCTTTTTCTTTAGCAGCCGCATCTAAGTAGCCGGCCTCCGGCTAACAGTGGGAATCCTTCAAGGGTTTATATTTAATTTAATAGAGAACACCTCTTATACCACTACCAAACTCTCTGTCTTCTTCTAGCCCTGATATCTTTTTCGTTTTGTCTTTGCTATCTTTTATTTATAAATCACTATAACTTTTCACGTATTTAGCAAACCATAAATACGTGGCTTCACAGGGGTGTGTTTCGCTATGCGGGTGTGTAAAGTGCTACATTGCGCGGCAAGGGTGGGTGGGCATGATGAAAGCCAAAATCAGGCGGAGTATTGCTCTCCGCGCAAGCGCCAGCCCGAAGGGCAAAGCGGAGCGACACGTGTTCCACGGGTTGAGACAATGAACCGACCAAGACGGACATGTCGCACAAAGAACTTACTTGGGCGTGGGAACCGAAACGGCGGGGAGGTGAGCCGGGCGGACGGGCGAAAGCGAGGTGCGCCGGGAGGGAGGTGCAGGAATGCTGCGGGAAGATCAAGCTTTTTGCGGGGGTCAGCGATCGGCTGTGTGCGACCAGGGCAGGGCAGTGCACCGCAGGGCAGCGCGGGCAGCAGGCACACGTGAATTGGTGCCTGAACGGGCGAGGTGCTGCCTTGCCCGGTATGACGCATCGGGCGCAGACCGAGCAGTCGCCGGCGCACTACAAAAACCGCCCGTACCGTGGCCAATGCAGTGAGCACACAAAAAAAACCAAAAGCCCAGTGGCTGGCAGGGTGTGAAGGCGAAAGGAAGTGGAGCTGCGTGCTCCGGAGCGCAGACAATCCGCAGACAATAGGCTGGACAGTAGGCGGACAAGGGCACCGTGATCCGCGCACGGACCATGAGCGACGCATCTACGTCTGCGTCTCTGTCGCGCTCCCTCCACACTTCTTCCTCTTCTTCTACAACATCCTCGCCGGCGTCCACAGTCCTCCATCGCTGCGCTGTGACGCCCACCCTCCCGCACCACACCCTCGCTCCCCGCCCCTCCTCTCCGCGACCCCCCTTCAGCCCCGCCCGCACTCGCCAACCTCTCCTGCCATCCGCTCACCATGGCTTCTGTCCTGAAGCGCGGCAACGACTCTTCGGCTGGCCGCGGAGGTGCCAGGAAGCGTGGCCCTGGTGGTCGCGCCGACAAGGATGGCGATATCAGCATGGACGCGCGCCCGCGCAACACCACCAATCGCATCGGCAAGAGCAGTGCTCGCGGTGGTGCCAATTCCCGCGCTGGCCCCAACCGCTCCAGCCGCTCCGGCCTCAACATCAACCGTCTCCAGGACGAAGTCGACATGCAGGATGCCTCCGGTCAGTCGGCCAGCTCCAAGGCTCGCCCTCGCAACACAAACAACCCCCCGCGTCTCGCATACGTGAAGCTGCGGGTCAGCGGCTACAAGAAGAGCAAGGCAAGCGCCAATGCAGACCGCGGGGTTGGCTCCCTCGTCGCCTTCCTCGAGAACAAGGCCACTGCCAACAGGCAGAAGGCCCTGAAGGCTGGCCGTCTCGCCGGCAACAACGTCAAAGTCAGCATTGTCAACCACCACGAAGAGAGTGACGACGCGCTCACCTTCAATGTTTCCGCCGACATCGCCAACACCATCCTCCGCATGGACGGTTGGAGCTTCGCTGGTGCCAACCTCTCGATCAAGAAGGCCGACCGCTCGCGCGAGCCGACCCCCGAGCAAAACGAGAATACTGCAAAGCTCCGCGCTACTTTCACCAACGTGCTCGACCGCCGCTACAACGCCGAGACCAAGCTGCTCGATCTCAGCGCTCTGGGCCAAGATCCCGACCTCAAGGCCCTCGGCCTGTTCGACATGGGCAGCGAGACATCTGCCAAGGTCTTCCCTGCGCTCATGATCCACTGTGATCGCATCTTCAAGTCCGCTGCGGAGAAGCGGGAGAAGATCAATGCCGTCACCCTTCACAGCAACGAACTTGCCTCACTCGACAATGTCAAGACCCTGGCCCACACCTTTCCGGACCTCAAGAACCTCGACCTCAGCAACAACAAGTTCGCTCAGCTCGACGACCTCCGCCCGTGGAAGACTCGCTTCCGCAAGCTTGACCACCTGGTCGTCTCGGGCAACCCCTTCGAGCTGTCCGCCCCAGAATACCACATCGAGATTCTCAAATGGTTCCCCTCGCTTCGCCTTCTGAACGGCGTTCAGGTTCGCTCGGACGCCGAGGTCACTCAGGCTGTCACTTGTAGCAAGGAGGGCATCCCGGTGAAGCCTCGCGCCATGCTCGGTGACGAGGACATCACAAACAACTTTGTCTCCATGTTCTTCCCCGGCTTTGACGCCGACCGCAGCGCCCTAGTCAACGCCTACTACGACAGGGACTCGCAGTTCAGTTTCTCCGTCAACACGCACGCCATGCGCGACCCGTCTCTGACCGAGTCTCTCACCAAGCAAGAGTGGGAGTCGTACATCCGCCGCAGCCGCAACCTGAAGGCTATCACCCACCTTCCGGCCCGCCAGGCACGCCTCTTTGTCGGCCAAGAGCAGATCCGGAGCGCCTTCGCCACCATCCCCCCCACCAAGCACGCGGCCGACCCTGAGAAGGTCCACATCGAGTGCCAGACGCTCCCGTCGGTGCCTGATGCTACCGGTCAGTACCCGCAGGGCGTGGTTGGACTTCTCATCACCGTCCACGGCGAGTACGAGGAGATGGACGTGTCCACCGGCCAAGCCATCAAGCGTCGCTCTTACGACCGGTCCATCACCCTCGGCCCTGGTCTCACCGAGACTGGTCTTCGCGTCATCAACGACATGATGGTCGTTCGCGCCTACGGCGGCTCCGCTGCCTTCCAACCGGACTCGGCTCTCTCGCCCGAACAAGACCGCCTGGTGCTTGAGTTCAGCAAGCACACGGGCATGACTCTGGAGTACGCGAAGATGTGTCTCATCCAGAGCAACTGGGATCCCCCCACTGCAGTCGCCACGTTCGAGTCTGCCAAGGCCACACTTCCTGCCGAGGCATTCAACGCGGTCGCCATCTAAAATGGTCACCGTAGCTCATGTACTTAACTTTCGAGTACGACCTTTGGACAAATTATTTAAAAAAAAAAAAAAAAAAAGAATAACACGGAAAAGATACCCGGCCCATTGAGGCATCTGCATAGCGAAGGAGTTGTTTCGGCATTCTGTTTCCTTTTTGTGGCAATCGATAAGCATGATAGTACGGATCGCTGGGTATCGACGAACCATCTCTACCAGCCGAGCTCCTCGAGTCCCCGCAGTCTCGGGATCAGCGGCTCTTGGGAAAGGTTGACTTTCTTCTCTCAACTGCTTTATTCACGCTATCTGGTCAGGCTCGCTTCCCGTCAGATTGGTTCGCGCGGTCAACGCGTACTCGAAACTCGGCTTCAGCGACTAGCCCGTTTCTTATTTTTAGTGGTTCACACCAGCGATCGGCATGGAGACTGGGTGAAAATTTGCATTTGGGGTCACTTTACTTTCGTTCAGGGACAGGGTTGCAGGAATGGATGGGTTGGTTACTTGCGGAATAGAGGTTCACAGGAACACAACGATTGGTTCACTGGCACTGGAACAGGATGCGAAGCGCAGCAACGGCTCCAGAACTGAGATCATGAAGACTACTAATGTTAAAAAAACACATGGAAAATTGTAATCACCTCCGCAGCTCTCTCCCGTGTGACTCTTGATTACTTTCCTCGCTGACTCAGCTCCATGCCTTCCGCGGGGTTCGGACGGAGTTACGGGGAGCAGTACTCTTCGCGATTACGCCACAGTTTGGATGGCTCGATGCACGAAGACTAATTTGCTCGTTGAATGGTGCAGGCAATTGTGATTATGCTGCGGTGTTGACGACAGCCCATGGCGGGGTAGAGCGAGGCCAGGGCGGGCCGGCGGGGCGGAGGGCCAGCCAGGCACCAGATGATGTGGCGAGCGCAGGGGCTGCTGTGGCTGGTGCGGACGAAAGAAGGCGGCGAGCGGAGGGGCCAGGTGCTTCAAACATACGAGCCAAGGAGGCCACATTGCAGCCGGCGGGTGGAACGATAGTCGTACTAGGCGCGCTGCACTGGTGGCATGACGCTGGTTGCTCGAGGAATAGAAAACAGCAGAGGTGACGGGTGCGCCACCGTGTCAGTCAAGCGCGGCTCCCTGTCGCATCCGTCCGCTCGCTCGCCCGGCCGTTACCATTCACAACATCTGGCCTCTTTGACTTCAGCCCACCTCTTTGTACGGCTCTTGCGCCTCCGAAACAAGCCATCTCTACCTCAGTCTCATGTGTCTCTAGTTAAAGTGCGTCCCCCGCCCTGCCGCAATCCGCCGCCACGCGACTTGTGCCCGCTGCTGATGATTGACGTGTGCTAACCTCCGCCGTGCTCCGCAGTATTCCACACCATGCGCCGAACAACGCGCTTCTACCTGGCAGTCTTTGCCCTGCTGGGCTCGTCCCATGCCGCTTCGCACCCCCAGCAGCACAAGCCCGAACAATGCGCAGTAAGCCCGGTTTCTTCACAGTCTTCCTCCTCGGCCTCCGCGACCACCTACCGGCGAGCAGCGCCCGCCGCATTTGCTCACAAGCGAGGCGAACGAGGACGTCGTGCTAAACATTGCTTCTCCCAACAGTTCGAGCCCGGCGCCGTCGTGTCGGACGCGTGCGCCTCCTACGCCGATCTCGAGGACATCAGCGACGAGATCCAGCCCTACCTCGACAAAATCACCAAGGAGACCGACTTCTTTTCCTACTGGCGCCTGAACCTGTACAACAAGAAATGCCCCTTCTGGTCGGACGAGAACGGCATGTGCGGCAACATCGCCTGTGCCGTCAATACGCTCGAGAACGAGGAAGACATCCCGCTGGTGTGGCGCGCGGAGGAGCTGGGCAAGCTCGAAGGACCCAAGGCGGAGCATCCGGGGCGCAAGGTGCGCGAGGAGAAGCACCAGGAGAAGCCGCTGAGGGGCTCGCTGGGCGAGGATGTGGGCGAGAGCTGCGTGGTGGAATACGACGACGAGTGCGACGAGCGCGACTACTGCGTGCCCGACGACGAGGGCGCGTCGGCGAAGGGCGACTACGTCAGCTTGATCGACAACCCGGAGCGCTTCACCGGCTACGCCGGCGTGGGATCCCAGCAGGTCTGGGAGGCCATCTACCGTGAGAACTGCTTCTCGAAGCCCCAGCCGAGCGGCGACGTGACGCCTGCGGGCAGCAGCGTGGGCATGAGCGGCCTCTCCAGCGGTCCCCACGGCCAGGCCGCCCACGACCTGCGGAATGTCATGAAGAACCAGCCGCTGCAGCAGAACGTCCAGTCCGCCATCGCCAAGGGCGCCCAGCCCTCGACCCGCGTCGACCAGCTCGAGTTCGACGACGAGTGCCTGGAGAAACGCGTCTTCTACCGCGTGGTGAGCGGCATGCACGCGTCCATCAGCACGCACCTGTGCTGGGACTTCCTCAACCAGACGACGGGCCAATGGCACCCCAACCTGGCCTGCTACGAGCGCCGCCTGCACAATTTCCCCGACCGCATCTCGAACCTGTACTTCAACTACGCCCTCGTGCTGCGCGCCGTCGGCAAGCTGCGCTCCCACCTCGAGAACTACCAGTTCTGCAGCGCCGACCCGGCCCAGGACGCCCAGACCAAGTCGCTCGTGCTCTCGCTCATCGACACCATCCCGCACAACCAGCGCGAGCGCATCTTCGACGAATCCGTCATGTTCCAGGACTCGCACGCCGCCGTGCTCAAGGAGGACTTCAAGCACCGCTTCCGCAACGTCTCGCGCATCATGGACTGCGTCGGCTGCGACAAGTGCCGTCTGTGGGGCAAGCTGCAGGTCACCGGTTACGGCACAGCGCTCAAGGTGCTCTTCGAGTTCGACGAACAGGACCCGGCCAGCGCCCCGCCCCTCCGCCGCACCGAGCTCGTCGCCCTCGTCAACACCCTCGGCCGCATCAGCCACTCCATCCACGCCATCAAGCAGTTCCGCCGCATGATCGAAGAGCGCGACGACCTGCGCAGCGCGCCCGCCAAGGCGCCCGCGGGCGAGCCGACGGACGCCCCGCTGCTGATGCCCACCCCGCTGGCGGACGCGTACGAGGCCAAGAAGAAGCTGGAGGAGCGGCAGAAGGCCGACGAGGCGGAGCGCCTGCGGAAGATCCAGGAAGAGGAGGATGATGGCTACCCGGAGTTCATGCGCAGGCCGAGGCTGAAGGACCCCACGCCGTGGGAGGCGGCCAGGGAGGAGGCCGAGTTGGTGTGGGAGGCGTTTTGGTGGGTGTTGAGGCAGTGGGCGGCGGTGCCCGGGAAGCTGTGAGTTTTTTCTTCTTTTGTCTTACTGTCATCTTCTCTTCTTGAGGATGGCACGGTCTTGCTGGGAGAGGATTTTTTGTATTGACGTTTTGGACAGTATCAAAATCTCCATCATGGAGTTCGGTCGCCTTTGGGACTATTGGCTGGGCTTGCCCGTCAAGCCGCGGAGTTGGGAGTTTAGGGCCCCGAAGCCGAGGGAGGAGCTTTGAGTTATTTTCCCCCGCTTTATGTGCTTCTCTCTTTTTGGGATGTATATGAAGGTCTGAGTTCTTGGGCTTCTGAGAGAAAGACCCTGTACAGAAGAATGGCTCTCATGGGCCTTTTTTGCGCGTTATTTTACATCATAGCGAACGGCGTTTGAATCGGGACGAGAGTTTCATTTTGAAGAGAGTGTGCCAACTGGATGGTTTTTGGGATACAAAAGGGCCGTATGTAGATGCAGCGGTGGTGTTGTGAATAGATTTCTTCGCTGGGTGCATTTTGACTCTGATCCTTCATGGCCATTGAACGCCCAAATGCGACTTCATGTTGTTTGGTCACACAGTCTAGAGTTCTCTCGGCTCTGGCATTAACTTCACCTTTTAAATCAGCTACTAATGTAGGAATGCAGTAGACGTACTAGAGTTACAGCTTCGCTCATTCAGTGTAGTACCATGTCATGCCACCATCAGATCCACTCCCAGTCATAAATTACATGCACCCAGGCAATTCCCTGTAAATATCGTAGCAATCGCTTTAATTCCCATTTTAGTAGAGATGCTGAACGTAAGATAGACTCCGGGGAGAGCAATTAATCGTGCATCAATCCCCCATACTCCCACCCGAAAGCACTAACCCGGACCCTTATTAACCCTAAATACTACATATTCTAATATCAATAACCTACAGGTAGACTCAAACTTTTATATAGCAGTACCAGAGTTTTATAGTGTTATGTTATTGTTAAGATAGTTACAATTTTATCGAAATGCTTGGCGAAATGGAGTTAAATTTGTGTATTGCATGCGAAAGGTGTGCATTTTGTATTCTCCTGAACAGAGGATATTCTTCGGTTTAAGGTAAAAAAGTACAATTTTCCATGCACTCTGAATCCGATAGACCGGTTGCCTTTGTGGAAATTCCTGTTTGTCTCGGCTATTATATTCCACGTTCGTGGCTTCCACAAGCCTTTCCTCCCCTGAGTCTCAATATACTACCCATCACACACCATTTCAAGCCAGCCGAATTTTGGCTGATATCCTCATATGAATACGGTCAAGCCTCTCATGACAGCCAGAGAGCTAGCCTTAGCAGCTTCCCTCAAATATTTGTTCACCGTGCTATGGACGAGACCGGCATCTGCGACCAGGGGTTTCATGTGAGCCCACAACATGGCCATCCTGTGCGCTCTGGGCGGCTCGCAGTCACCGGCTATATCCAAGAGCCCCAATTAATTTTCCGGGCTTGTCCGAAGTACGCTTTGCGCCAAGCGCTTCATCCCGCCCGCCTCTCTGTCCGCTTCGATGGCCGTTCGGACCGCGCGGCACATGGCGTCTCCTCGAAGGCTTCCTACGTCGGCGCTGTGGCAGCGCACACTATGCTCACCAAGCCCGCGATGCCGAAACGGGCAGAGCAGTTGGGCAAGAGCAGTGTGTTGTGGTTCCTTCTGTGTCTTGGTTATTGCTGAATAAAGGCCGACGACTCCGCCCCAAGCACGCGCATCTGACGGGATAGTTCCACTAAGCCGCTGTCCCCAGACTAGAGCTGTGAAAAACTTCTGCCATATGTCTCTGGAAGCCTTCGAAGGAGAACGGTGTTGGAGACTGCGTGTATGTATCACCCTTAACGGGCTTTATCAGGAATTTTATGCTATACAGAACCTCATGGTAACTGGCGAATTGATGATCCGTCTCAGTCGGGCTTGTGTGGCGCAAGGCCTCAAGGTTGTCGGAGGTAGGTAAGAATACTCTTGCGTCTTGAACCCTCCGGAGACACTGGTCCTGATCCAATAATTCGCCCTCGAGGGGTTCTCAGAGCAGCTGAACCCAATGGTGTAGGCCAATGCTGCCTGCGAAAATGCTCTAGCTGCTATGACTGGTTCCTTGGACTCATTTGCCGTCGTTTTCGCAATCCGCAACAAAGCGCTGTTTGAACGAGCACAAAATGACGTGCGATCCCGAAAATATGTCGGCGATCCCATAGGGTGGCAAATTGCAGAGACATCAACGCCGTAAGATCAGTTCATCCTAGCCGGCACTTCGAGCCTTGCTGATGCTTCCTTTGCCACGTTTTGCCTACAATCAGATCAATCATGATCATGTGCGAGCCAAGAGAGAGGCATGCTGACATGGAATAATGAAAGCAAGATATTTTGAACATCGACAGTCCCTTCCTCCACATCATGTTCAAGGCATTGCCAAAGAAGTTGTAGTATTTTCCACGCCATCTTCCGAGAGAGCATTAACTCCAAGCATATCAGACGAGCCCTGTCAGACCAGGTTCTCGAGTAGAGGCTTAATGCTTTCCAAAGCCGCAATCAAAGAGCTTGTTGGCGGCCGAGCATTTGTCGAATGTGGAGCTTGGGGGCCGGTAGGCAGCATTTCTTGCCCAGGCCCCGAGCCATTCGATTTTGGCTGAGCCGACTTGCTGATGCTTGGCCTGTGATAACACCCATTGCCATTGCAAATTATTTTCCTACAAAGAAGCCCCAGCGACCACATGCCGCATTTATGGTGATCAATCCGAATCGATTCTGGGGCAGGATTGGCGGAAATTTCAGGAGCGTTGTGTGCCAATGTTCCGCCATATCTGGTCTGGATATCATCATTCTCTTCATTATCAACAAAGTAAATGGGCGTGCCCGAAGTCTGAGATGCGCGCACTTACAGATGGCATCCATGGACGCTCGCGATCATGAGCTGTAGGGCCGAGATTTCTGTTCCGTATCTTTTGCGAGAACGTTTTCGAGTTTCAGGTCTGTGTTTGCAACACCAAAAGGCATGGAGAGCTTGCAATCCTCAAGTTCCCTCACGGCAAAGTACGGTTTTGACGTGTGGGGGTCCTCTGTTCAGCCTCAGAAAGCTTCGCAAAGTCTCCCCATCGGCGGACTCCGTCACAATAACAGGCATTACGCTCCGTCCCGGATACTCCGTCCATCGCCGAACACATTCAAGATTTACTCTCGGCCAGATAGACAGACAATCGTCTACTATAACGTATGGCTGAACGGGGATTAGCTGGCCCATACACGGCGCTGGCCGGGTCAGAGCATTCAAACGGTAAACTTATTACTAAACAACATGCCAACCATGCTAGTGGTTTAATCGCTCCCCTTTCCAACTGCGGAGCAACCTAATGGATTTAGGTGCCCAAATTCAGTAGCACCTGATTTAATCAAGGATCCCAGACATCCTGAAAGTCTAATCAGTATCGGGCTATCTTGAATTTACGCGACGTCCATTTCCGTCACTGGTGTAATATACACAGGACATCAACCACGCTGCCAAAGACCAACCGCTGGTCGAGAAGACCTCCTCCCGCCCGCCGCAGACCCCAGTCACGCGCCGTGCGCCAAGGCCCGGGCCAGACACTCGCCTCACCAGACCGGCACGCGCTGACGTGCGCGGGCGACGTAGCCCAAAAGCGCAAAAAATAGCGGTCCTTTAGTCGTACGCACGCCTCACTTCAGTGTTGTGTGGCTGAGAGGGAAGCTTGTTCCTGCACTGCTGCCCAATGAGGCACAGCGGGTCCCTCTTTCCCTGAATTGCTTAAAACAGACGTCGCTTGGACCTGAGACACAAGTCCCAAGACGAGATTGACTTTTTTTTCCCGCGTGTCCCGCAGGAAGGTCTGCCGAAATGCACGTTTTACTACAAGACCCGCTCTGCTCCTGTGGTAGGGAAATATGCTAGGTGCGGTGGATGAGAGAGAGAGAGAGCGCGTGTGTGGTTGCAGGTGACATGTGGTCCGGGCTCAGCGACATTGGTCCGTGTGCCACCCTCCAGACTACGCGGTAAGAGCAGACGGTGGAGATATGGTTGATATACATCCGAGACTTGACGGGCCGTCACGTGTATCGATAGTACTCCTCATCGGAAACGCTCGTGATGTTTGGTAGCGGAAGGAATCGCTACCAAGAAAAGAGGGAAAACTTTCCTCCAGATGGCCAAGAGGCGTTTCGAGTCCGGATATATTTTCAGTATCGTGGATGTACTTGCACTGCCTTGTCCCGTATCTAGAGGATAGCAGTCCTGCCCTTTGGTGTTGCAAGTGTTCCGCTAGACGCGCCCTCCCGCCGGAATAGGAGTCTCACAATCCTCCTCGTCATCAGTGGTCGGATCTGTCCGAATGGGGAAAGGATGGCCGCCAACGGTTACACAAGGAAGCGGTTGGGCTTCGAGTTGGGCAATGCTGACAAAAGGAAGAGGGGAAGATGATGCAGCGAACATGCGCGACTAGTCTGGTGTATGCGTGCTTCATGCGGCATGGTGCCTGGCGCATGTGTTCGTCTCGGGGAACATCCATGCGTGAGGGGAGCAGCTGAAAGAGGTAAAAAGGATAGCACCGGATTTGCAGGAACATGGGAATTTGCTTTACCGCAAGTTCCAGGGCCTCCTGGTCCTCGAGAATACAAGGTAGTGGGGTTCAGTTGCGTTTTGGAGATTGATGTCCAACGTTACATGGCCCTGAGAGAAGGGACCATCTACCGGTCCGCAAGCCAAAGTTATTTGCCACCTCCGCGGACGGGTGCTTCTCCACACTACTTGAACAGGGGAAAGGACTGGGGGCGGCAGCGGAATATCGGAGATAGATCTCAGACCAGATTATCGGACGAGGTGGGCGCCAATGCATACGTCTGCCAGTGCTATACAAGGCAGTATTTCATGATAATTCAACCTCGATGAGCAAGAAAGATGCTTCGAGGGGAAAAAAAAAAGTCACCTGCAATGGTAGAGACCACTCTGTCGAGCATGTTCCGTCTTCCGGACACAACTGCATTGCCTGCCGGAATCGTTGGAAAGCCCGTCGTAAGTCATTCAGGCTCATCATCACCAATCAAAATTCCGGTGAACGAAAAAGCTGACGAGTAGAAGGAGCAGTCGTGGGGGCCATGAATCAGCTTATCGTATTTTGTTCGCTGGCATTCGTTTCAAGAGTCGTGCCTTCGGACCCAGGGTACTTCTTGGTCTGGAATTATTATCCCGGAAATTCGTCAAGGATGGGCGGTCGCGGGCTTAAAAGGCCCCAGTGTGATTTTCTACACGTCGTGAGGAGCAGAGCGGTGCGGTACCGCATCATTAAATGGGAATAGCCGATTCTTGTCAACTTACATCAGCACCTCACGTACCCTATCTAGGGTTCTGGCGGTATGTCGCAAGCATCGTTGAGACACGTGCCCGGTAAGGCAGATCTTCAGAGCCAGCTCCCTCAGAAAGTTGGAGCGCAGCACAGCTCGTGTACTGGCGGAGTAGTGTGCTGCATTCGCTCCTTCCGCGGCGGCTGCGCCGCGGACTGAATCAGCATCTGCAGATGAAGGCAGCGGGCAGTGTCCAGGCCTTGGAGCAAGGACTGTTTATCTCGCACGTAGTGCCAATCAGCTGGGGCGGTACCTACACCGTATGTGCACCGCAAGGCCGGGCCAATGAGGAGCACGGATCCGCGATCCAAAGCTAGGCAGCTTGCCCTATGGTTTCGGACCCTGGAAAGATGCTCATGATGGGCGACTCTACCGACTTCCATGGTGTGCTGGGGATCATCGTGATTCGACATAGGGTCAGCTCGCGTGGCCGCTTTCAGCCAAGCACCGCACGGTCATCAGGGTCTCTCATCCAGTGAAGGCAAGGACCATGCTGAAGTGGAGTTTACCGCCGATTCTGCTGAGCAAAGACACGCAAAGCACGGTGTCAACAGCGGGGTAGGCGTCGTGGCCGGCCGAGTCGTGCGAAGTCGGGGCCGGGCATTGTCGGCGCAAAAAACGTGCTGCAGCAGGCCTGATGCTGTGTCGACGTATGGAGACCTGAAGCATTCGTCCGGAGATGAAAGTGCGGTAAGATTGATGCCGTGCCCCTCCGATTGAAGGGCTTCAGCTGCCCACGAGACCCGAGAGCATACGCCACTGCACACGAAACCCGGGCAGAGAACTCAAATAAGAAAACATACTGCGCCTACACCGTGCTTGCACGCATGAGTTGCGTGGTTGGCCCCAGCCTTACTGCTCACGGCTCACTGGTAGCCATCAGGCATCCACGCTGGGCTCGGGACGACCCTCTCTTCCGTCGAAGCCTTCCCGGTCACCGCCAAAACAGTGACGATCCGAGGCAAATGTGTGCCTCATCCGACTGGTCGTCGAGTCAGTGGATGATGCGATGTTCGCTCTACAGTCCCGTGCACTGTGCACCGTACAGGTCCGCCAGCACAGCGGATCTCTTCGGGCCACTGAGCGTCGAGGTAAGCGTTCGGCCGCACCACCAGCTGGCCAGCGGGCAGCAGGCGGTCCGAGGCGGAAGGGGGTGGTCAGCACGGGAAGGACGCCAGTCCCGCTGTCGGGGCCCGGGAGGCGGTCGGGCAGCGCGGGGTCTCTGGGGGGGTGAGAGAGACAGGGCGTAGCTGGCAGATAACAACCTCCGGCAGGCTGGGTCGGCGATCTAGAACGGCGGCAGAATGCGCGTGGGATCAGGGTTCGAGCGTTGGAGGGAATGACATGTCATACACGGCGCATGGCCGGAAGCAGCACTGAATCAGATTATCGGCCGCTTCCAGCAGTGGCTCCTCCCGCGCCCATGGCAGCCAGGCCGCTCTTCTGCGTCTTGCGGCTTAGTGCCAGGCACAGTCTCCATACCGTGGGGACAGTCGAGTCCCCGCTTTTCTGCTTTTTCGTTAGCGCACAGGAGCAGCCCTGCGTTCGCTCTGGCGTCGCAATGCACTGCTGCCCTATTGCAGAGTTGCATGTGCCGAACCGCTGCTGATGTGATGGGCGAGGCGTGGGCTTACCGGGCCCGTGGACGGCTGATTCCCTCATGTCGAGTCTTCAAGGCGGGTTGGAACGTGCCGGTGGGCGAGGTCCAGGCCTGTCAACCGGTGCTCACCTACACTTGCCCCAACTTCCTCTCAAGGGCACCATCATGGGATGGCCAGCACCCCGGTACTTAAGGCTGCGTCACCGTCGCATCCGCCGTCCCCTGCGGCCTTCTTGTCCCCCTCCAACTTCCCACGCTCGCTTCACCTACGCCCATGTCCACTCGTTCGCCGAGCCGGAACTCGCACGACGCAGACACAGACACAGACACAGACACACAGCAATAGACGATCAATGACAGCCATGCGTCCCGTCACCCTGCTGATTGCAACGGTCTTTGCCGCCGGCGCCGCTGCGGCGCGGTCCTCTGGCGGCTGCGACGAGACGTGCGACGCGGCGTACAGTTCGTGCATGACGGTATGACCCGCCGCCTCTCCTGGTTCCTGGCAGAGCAGCCACGCTGATGCGAGCCGCAGGGGTGCCAGAGCAATCCGGCATGCATCGATCCTTGCAAGCGTGACACTTGTACGGTAAGGCAGTTTTCCCGTCCTGGGTGGGGTGCAGAGGGCGAGCGGTGTGAAGAGAAGACGCTTGCTGATGTGTGTCATGTCCGTCCAGAAGATCTCGATCGTGAGTGACGACAGCGTCCATGTTCGACGAGGCACAGAAAGCTGACTTAGTCCGCAGTGCTCCGAATGCTGGGCCCCGTGCCAGTAAAGAAAAAAAAGGCGGCCTCTCACAGGTTTGCCGGACGCAGGAGTGACAGTTGGATGGCCCGTGATACGGCAGGTTCTTCTGTGCCGAAGATCACTCTTTGGAAGTGGAATAGCTGGATGGAGAACAGAACTGGCGGTGGAAGGGACAATACGCTGACAGCACTTGGAATGCTGGAGTGCTCAGTGGTTTCGGGCCGCACAGGAGGGGCAACGTGGGTAAAGCACCGTAGGCGAGGCTAGTGACGAGGACCAGGAATAATGCACTTTCTTTTTCCAGTTCCTGACGTCGTGCCCGCGGGTGTCTGCCGCTATGCTTGATGATGGCCCAGGACCGCAGAAGGTGAGGTGAAGCAGCAGCAGCGGCGGCGGCGGCGGCGGCGGCGGCGGCCGGGCAGATGACGGCTGGGTGGCAGAGGAAGCAGCGGGCCGCGAAAGTGGCCGGAGATCTGGATTGACGGGCAGAGTCTCGAGGGCCAGTTCAGCGGGGCGTGGCGGCTGCAGGTGATTCTTGCATTGTCTGCTTCCACCCGCCGGACGTTGGCAGAGCAATCGGCGGGGAAGCGCGAGCGAACCCTAGTTTTAGCTACTGTGCGCCGCCCCGATTGGGCGCGGCGCAGCGCTCCGGACCCGCTCGCCGGACGAGAAAGAACAACTGGCACTCGGGCTGCAGATGGCAGCTGGCATGGCCAGACACGCCGCCAGGCCACGGGGGCGGCTGCCTCAGGCCGCCCGCTGCGTTTCACGGCGCCGCGCAAATGACACGCATATGCTTATAGGGAGCGTTCAAGCGAAACAACATCAAGCTATTAAAGTAGGCGGCTAGCTGCGCCTGCCGCACCTCCGCGCCCGCTCTCCTGCCGTCGCGCTCAGCGTTCCCCCACGTTTGCAGGCCGGCCGTCGTAGCCTCGGCAACAGTGCGGCAGCGTGACTGCGCGCGAGGGCGTTGGCCGCCGACGAGCAAGCATATACAGGCGCAACATCGCGAGAGGACACGAGGCGGAAATTGAGACAGCTCGACCTGCCGAACGGGGCGAGGCGGAGTTTGATGAACAGCCCCGGCGAAGACTCTAGAAGGAAATAAGCTCCCCGCGGCTGAAGCTGTGTCGCGCGCACTGGCCCCGGCGCCGCTGGCCGCCCGCACGCCGCTGTTCTCCGCCGCGTGCCGGCCGCGACTTTCGCGCGGTGCGCGGCGGCGAAGGCGGTGGGGCGGCAGGCGGCAGAATTACGCCGGGTAACTGCCACGGTGGTCACAAGTGCGAGCTGCGCGCGCCCTCGTGCTATTTCAACCGCTTCTCCACCTCGTCCTCTGCTCCTCGTCCTCCGTTGAACCATCGACTTTCTGCCATTGGACTTCGCCTCGCCCTTGCTTGTACTCACGGCAAGCGGAAGACACCATGCGTGCCAACATCCTCCCCATCGCGCTGCTCAGCGCTGCTGCCGTCCGCGCCGACGAAGCTTCTTCCTCGACCTCGACCTCGACCTCGGTCGTCGAGAAGCCCACCTTTACCGTATGCTCCTCTCCAATTCCCGCACCCGAGCCCGCCCGCAGCTAACACCGCCCCCTGCAGCCCACCACCATCAACGCGCCTTTCTTCGAGCAGTTCACCGACGACTGGCAAGAGCGCTGGAAGGAGTCGCATGCCAAGAAGGAGAACACCGAGGAGGAATGGGCCTACGTGGGCACTTGGTCCGTCGAAGAGCCCTCCGTCTTCAAGGGCATTGAGGGCGACAAGGGTCTCGTCATCAAGGACAAGGCTGCCCACCACGCCATCTCCGCCAAGTTCCCCCAGGCCGTCGACAACACCGACAACACCCTCGTCGTCCAGTACGAGGTGAAGCTTCAGGGTATGCTGGTCTCCGCCGTCCTCCCGAGGCACTCACGCTAACACTGGCTCTAGATGGTCTCGAGTGCGGTGGTGCCTACATGAAGCTCCTCAAGGAGGAGGCCGCTCTCCACCAGGACGAGTTCTCCAACGCCTCGCCCTATGTCATTATGTTCGGTCCCGACAAGTGCGGTGCCACCAACAAGGTCCACTTCATCTTCAAGCACAAGAACCCCAAGACTGGCGAGTACGAGGAGAAGCACCTCAAGAACCCCCCGTCGGCCCGCATTACCAAGACCACGGCCCTCTACACGCTCATCGTCAAGCCCGACCAGACCTTTGAGATCAAGATCAACGGCGAGTCGATCCGCAACGGCTCCCTCCTCGAGGACTTCACCCCCGCCGTCAACCCTCCGGAGGAGATTGACGACCCCAACGACAGCAAGCCCGAGGACTGGGTCGATGCCGCCAAGATCGCTGATCCCGAGGCCAAGAAGCCCGAGGACTGGGACGAGGACGCTCCTTACGAGATCGTCGACGAGGAGGCTGAGAAGCCCGAGGACTGGCTGGAGGACGAGCCTACCACCATCCCCGACCCTGAGGCCGAGAAGCCTGAGGACTGGGACGACGAGGAGGATGGCGACTGGGTCCCTCCCACTGTTCCCAACCCCAAGTGTGACGAGGTTTCTGGATGTGGCCCGTGGTCTCCGCCCATGAAGAAGAACCCTGCCTACAAGGGCAAGTGGACCGCCCCCATGATCGACAACCCCGACTACAAGGGCCCGTGGGCTCCCCGCAAGATCCCCAACCCCGACTACTTTGAGGACAAGACCCCGGCCAACTTCGAGCCCATTGGCGCTGTAAGTTTACCGCGACCGTACGTACGCCGCGTTAGCTAACACGTGTTGTAGATTGGTTTTGAGATCTGGACCATGCAGAAGGACATTCTCTTCGACAACATCTACATCGGCCACTCCGTCGAGGACGCTGAGACGCTCAAGAAGGAGACTTACGATGTCAAGATCACGGCTGAGAAGGCTGAGGAGGAAGCCAGCAAGCCCAAGAGCGACGACAAGGCCAAGTCTCCCCTCGACCTGAGCTTCAAGGACGACCCGGCCAAGTACGTCAAGGAGCGCACCGCCCTCTTCTTCGAACTCCTTCCCAAGAACCCCGTCGGCGCCCTCACGCTCGTGCCTGACATCGCTGGTGGCATTGGCGGTATTGTCGCCATCCTCATCGCTCTCATCGCCGTCGTGGCTACTGGTGGCTCCAAGGCTCCGTCTAAGGAGCAGGTCAAGGCTGCGGCCGACAAGGCCAAGGCCAAGGCTGAGCAGGCGAAGGACAAGGCGGCTGAGGCAGTGTCGACTGGCGCTGAGAAGGCGGGCGAGGCAACCAAGCGCAACACGCGTTCCTCGTCGTAGTCGTTGAGCAAGGCAGTGCAATGGCAGAAGTCGACGGACGACCTAAAAATTCAAGTAGCGTGCTCACAATGGAGTTTCACGGTGAAAGCGGGTATTGCTAGGCCGGGTGTGTTATAGTTATTCCTTGGGTAAATGGATTTTTTCATTGCTAGATGCTTGTGCGGCTCGAGATGGAATGTGAATGCGGCGACGATGGAGTTTGTGGCTGACCGGGACCGAATGAGGCAGGCGTATGCGCGGGGCGGAGGCTGGGGCCGGGGAGACGGGCGACGGGCGGCTGGCGGCGGGCGACGGCGGAGCACCTCAATGTTTTGGCCGACGGCGGAGAAGCGCGCCCCTCGGCTACATCATTTCCCCACGGCTTAGCTAGCCGGCTGCTTGCTGCTTAAGCCGAGCGACACCTCGCTCCCGCTCCCCTCAAGAACACCGCCGAGTGCGTGTCCGTCGAGCGTGTGTCCTACCCTTCCCTCCCTCTCATCCTCTGCTATTGCCTTCGCGCGCCAGGCTGCTTAGACAATGGCCGCTCGCCGCTTGCTCGCACGGAACTTCCCCGCTCTCGCCTCCCGCACTACCGTCCCCAGAGCAGCCTGCTCCCCCGCGAGAACAATGGCCTCCTCCAAGCCCAGCGTCAGCCGCGTGGCTACGCGCCGCCTGCATGCTACTGCCCAGCACCTGAAGCCTGCTGCGACCACGTCCGCCGCCTCTACCGTCGACTCGTACCCCAACACCCACGACCCTGTCGCTGAGCCATTGGACACGCAGAACTTCCTCGACAACCAGTTTGTGGCCTCCAAGGCTACCCAATGGATCGACCTGTACGACCCGGCAACAAACAACCTCGTCACCCGCGTGCCGCAGAGCACCGACGAGGAGCTGAAGGCGGCTGTCGACAGCGCCGAGAAGGCTTTCCCCGCATGGAAGTCCACGTCGCTGCTGCACCGTCAGCAGGTCATGTTCAAGTTCACCGCTCTCATCCGCGAGCACTGGGACCGTCTGGCCGCCAGCATCACGCTCGAGCAGGGCAAGACTTTTGCCGATGCGAAGGGTGACGTGCTGCGTGGACTCCAGGTGGCCGAGACGGCGTGCGGCATCACCACCCAGCTGACCGGCGAGGTGCTGGAGGTCAGCAAGGACATGGAGACAAGGACCTACAGGGAGCCATTGGGCGTCACGGCTGCCATCTGCCCCTTCAGTGAGTACTTGAGTTGCCCAAGGCAAGAAGAACGCGACTAATGGCCCGATTTCTCGCCCAGACTTCCCCGCCATGATCCCTCTCTGGTCCATTCCCATTGCCACCGTCACCGGCAACACGCTCGTCATCAAGCCGTCGGAGCGCGACCCGGGCGCGTGCATGATTCTGGCCGAGCTGTGCGAGAAGGCAGGCTTCCCGCCGGGTGTGGTTAACATCGTGCACGGCTCGGCCAAGACGGTCGACTTCATCCTCGACGAGCCGCGCATCAAGGCTGTCAGCTTCGTTGGCAGCAACAAGGCCGGCGAGTACATCTACGCCCGCGCCAGCGCGAATGGCAAGCGCTGCCAGGCCAACCTCGGCGCCAAGAACCACGCCGCCGTCCTGCCCGACTGCAACAAGAACCACGCCCTGAACGCAATTGCCGGCGCCGCGTTTGGTGCGGCTGGCCAGCGCTGCATGGCGCTGAGCACGCTCGTCTTGGTTGGCGAGACGAAGGACTGGGTCTCTGAGATCGCGGAGCGCGCGAAGGCGCTGAATGTCAATGGTGGATTCGAGCCCGGCGCGGACTTGGGCCCTGTGATCAGCCCCGAGGCGAAGAAGAGGATCGAGGATATCATTGCCAGCGCTGAAGAGGAGGGCGCGACGATTCTGCTGGACGGCAGGGGCTACAAGCCGGAGAAGTACCCCAACGGCAACTGGGTGAGTGGCCACTGAGACGGTGTGAGAAGGCCAGAAACTGACAGAAGACACTCACTCACAGGTTGGCCCTACGCTCATCACCAACGTCAAGCCGCACATGCGCTGCTACAAGGAGGAGATCTTCGGCCCCGTTCTCGTCTGCCTGAATGTCGACACAATCGACGAGGCCATCGACCTCATCAATGCGAACGAATACGGAAACGGCACCGCCATCTTCACCCGCTCTGGGCCTACTGCGGAGCACTTCCGCTCGCAGATCGAGGCCGGCCAAGTTGGCATCAACGTAAGTGAAACTTTCCCTTGCTTACCGGAGTGGTCACTGTGGTTGGATGGCGAGACATGCTGCGAAAATATGTCAGCTCCTGGCGGCTGAGTATCGCTCCCCGGCAATGCTTTCTGTGAAGAAAGTCGCTCATGATCATCACCTTACTCTCCGGAAGGGTGTCGGCCGAGCTTCGCTGCCGACGCTCCCCAACCCACACGGCCATGACTTCTCTGCCTTCTTCAACCATAGATCATCCTCTCCAATAATTTCCATCTACATCTACAGAGCAATCGGATTGACGCAGCTCTTCTAGGTCCCCATCCCCGTCCCGCTCCCCATGTTCTCCTTCACCGGCAACAAGAAGTCTATCGCCGGCGGCGGTGCGAGCACCTTCTACGGCAAGCCCGGCGTCAACTTCTACACCCAGACCAAGACCGTCACCAGCCTATGGCGCCACGAGGACGCCATCGCTCAGAAGGCGAGCGTCAATATGCCCACGCAAAGCTAAAAAAAAAAAGATAAGAAAAAAAAATTCATTGATGTGCTGGGAAGAAGATTGCGGCAATAGGAAGGGTGTTTGCGAGGAGAGGAAATGCTTTGAGAATGGAGTAAGGGGAGCTTGACGACCGCTCACGTGTGGGAGTTGGCTAGGGGGAAAGGTAGAGAAATTATCAAATCATATCGTCATGCATGTCTGGTTTTGTCTTGTGTATATATAATGTGCTACTTGTTGGACGATTCAGCGCACATGTGGCCTGAGAATGGAGCAAAATTGCAAAGTGCTATGTCTACGTATCAAGTACTCCACGTCCACCACGGTTCGTCCATACGCATGAGGGTTATCTGTCGGGCGGTTAACTTGTCCGGAATAGGAAGTCGATAGCGGTTCGCCTTTCCGACAAGGGCCGCTACCCCATACGTGCGCATAACACCACATAGCGCAGGCCCTTGACGGGAACCCCATCTGCACGACTACAGTCTCCAAAAGAGGCGGCTCTCGCCGACAGCGCACAAATGCGGATGCGGCAGTCGGGAGCGGTTGCTTCAGTACAATTTTGTGTCAAAGGGGGAAGAAAAACAAAGACAATGATTGTGTACCATACCAATACCCACCCCCGGACTGAGAAGTCCCGAGGCCGCCCATCCATTCTGATAAGCGGTGCGGTCGGGAAATGTGATAGCCTTGCCGTCAGCGAAAACAAGGCCTTGGGCTTAGAGAAGGGTAGACGACTCGCCCGTGCACCCCTTGACGGACTAGGCATGCCAGCCCGAGGCTGGTGGTGCTCGTATTCTCAGAGTGTGTACTGTCTGATACTGCTCAAAGCATTGCGACATGGCACGGGAGAGTAAGGGATGATTGTCGAAACGGCATATAACCAGCCAGATTATATGTATATATTATATCTGTTTGCTACTACTCTACTCTGCGAACGAGCCTTCAAGAAGGCCTGATGCACCTACCTGGACACACGGCGGAAGCATTCGACATGAGGGGCCGACAGAACCGCTAACCTACCTTTGCCGGGTGCAGCGCCCGGAACATTTCCATCGCTCTAGCAAAACGGCTTATCTACCGCAAGTCGGGCACGGAGCTGGGGGCAATACTTCTCCCTCCAGCGCGTCTGCGTACCGGGCGAAAGACGACAGACTACCAACAACACGCAGCGCAGCAAAACACCTCCCCATCTCGGTGTAGTCGCCGACCCTGCAGCTGTCGTCTGTTGTCCTTTGGCCCGCATCTCTCGTGCGCCCATAACGGCTGCTGCGTGGTCCCCTTCTCCAACCTCGCCGAGCAACAGCACCACAGCAGCCGTGGCACATCCGATTTTATCCTCCGTCCAGCCCAACACCTTCGCAGTCTAAACCCACCCCTCCCCGCTCCCCCACGACCCCAACCCCTCAAAATCCACTCAGCAGATCCCTATGCGACCGAAAAAAAAAGAAAACGAGTCAGCAAAAAAAAATTCCCCATTTCCTCAAGATTCTTTCATCCCTCCCACGACACAAAACACACACGATTGACAGCCACGAAAAACATAAGCCATCAAACCTCAATTGCTTCCCCCTCTCCTAACTTCAGAGTCCCAGTTCTAAGCAGCGACAATCCTCAAAAAATAAAAAATGAGGACCATACCTTTTCCGGCTCTTCCTATATTGAATTGACGGGTACAAGAGAATTCTCATCATTTCGAAAGGCGGGGGAACGAGGTTTTTCTTTTTTTTTTTTCTTCTTGGTTCATCTTTGTGCGAACACATGCGCACGCGTGTGCGTTTGTGCGTGTGTGTGATGTGCGTGGGAGGATAAACGCAGAAAGGAAAATCAGTGCTTACATTTGCGGGCTGCCTGAGCGATTTGGGGAGAAGGGCCTCCGGCGTTCGGATCATTGGACGGGGGAAGAGGCCCCCCAGGTCGTGGGATATCATCGGGAAGCGGCCATGGCAGAGTGCGGCGTGGCGTGGTGCTGCGAAGCGGGCGACGGTGCTTGTGTTGCGAAGGAGAAGGCGGAGTTGTTGGGAATGCGCGATCGAAGTGAAAAAAAAAAGAGGTCGGCAAAGGTCGGGTCCCGCTCTCGGCGCCGGATAAACGCCCCACCGAGCGTCACTGCCAATGTCCAGATTCAACCTTATAGGCGGGGTGTTGAGCAGTCGAGCGTGCGTGAAGAGTGGTGAGGATAGTAAAAACTCGTATGCCGATGGCTACTTCAACTATTTAGGTATACTGCTGGTCCAATGGCCAAAGCCGCCCGAATGTTTCACCATTTCACGCTCGATCGAAAGGAAACTGAATGAATATTTCTTCATTTTGCTGAACGCTCTTAGCCCAGGTGATCGCTTCTATGATAAGTTTACTACTGTGGTATCAAATGCACAACTCATGCCAAAGAAGCCTTCAGAAAATGCACAACTTGTGCCAGAAAAGCCCCTCAAATTTGACACAACTTTTCCCAGAGAAGCCCGTCAAGCCATGCGCACCCCGTGCCAAAGGGAAAAAAAAAAGACTTTCAAACCATGTCAAAACACCGATATCACTCCGCAACCTCCACACCCGCCTTCTTTAGTCCGGACTTGAATTGGTCCGCCAGATCACCACTGCCAGTGACAGTATCCTCGGTGACACCTTCCGCAGGAGCCTTCAGTTCTCCATTGGCCTCCATGTCTTCAAACATCATTTTTTCCACGATCTCCTGCATGATCTTGGTAGTCTTTGTATCGTCCCCGAAAGCACCGGCTCCGGCAACACGTTCGTCCAAGGCAAGTTTTGAGTCGCCCAGGGCGAGAATCTGCTCCTCTACAGTGCCGCGTGTGACAAGCCGAATGACTTCAACATCGCGAAGCTGTCCGACGCGATGCGCGCGGTTCTCAGCCTGGATGTCCTCCTGCGGGTTCCAGGAAAGGTCGTTGATGATAACCTTGTTGGCAGCCGTAATGTTGATGCCGCTACCGCCCGAGCCAGTGGACACCAAGAAGATTGGAATCTCCTCATCCTGGTAGAACTGGTCGATAAGGTCCTGGCGACCGGAGGTCGCAGTTCCGCCATCGAAGCGAAGGAAGGGAATGCCCTCAGCCGAGAGCGCGTCCTCCATAACATCGAGGACCATCTTGAACTGAGAGAAGAACAGAGTGCGGTCGCCGTTCTTCATGAAATCCTTGACGAGCTCAATGGTCTTCTGGATCTTGCCCGACGCGTGGGTCAAGTCATCCTGTAGCTGGTATTGGCCCCAAACACTGGGGTCTGCCGCAACATCCTGCATGATAGCGTAGTCATTACACTTGCGTAGATAGTCGAGCGTCCGCTCCATCTTCGGGCTCCCATAAGCCGCAAAATGGTCCTCCGCCATCCTCCGGATCTTGGCATCGTCAAACCAGTGGCGTGCCAGCAGAGGGTGACACGAGGTGAGGCGCAACTTCATCAGGTAATTGTTGGTGCCAGCGCTAGCATGGCCCTGCTTTTTCTTCAAAAATACTTCTTGTTGCATGGCCTTGATGTCAGCGTACACCTTGGCCTGCTTGGGGTCCATATCACAATATTCGACCCGAGAGATCTTCTTGGGCAGAACGGTGCCAAGAACCTGCTCCTTCTTCCGCCGCAGGATAAAAGGAGTCATCATCGAACGTGCTCTAGCCGTGCGCTGTGCCGAAAGAAGACTGTTGTGACTGTTCTTCTCCGTGGTCGTGGCTTTCTTGCGGAAGATGAAATTCAAGTTGTCGGCATGCTCATCGAAGACGTCGGGCATGAGGAAGGACAGGAGCGAGACCATCTCCTGGAGGTTGTTCTGGAGCGGAGTGCCGGTGAGGATAAGGCGAATCTTGGCCGGGATTTGAATCGCACACCGATACTTCTGCGATGTGCGGTTCCTCAGCTGATGCCCCTCGTCGAAGATGCATGCGGTGGGATCTAGGCGGCGTAGGAATTTCAGATCGTTCTTGTCGGAGCTACCCATAGTGGAATAGGTAGTAATCACAACGTCGATCTCGTCCTTGCTGTTCATGATGGCGTCGCGGAGGCCGGCACGCTCCGACTGCCCGCCGTAATACGGCTCCACCCGAAGCTTCTTCTCGGTGAATTTATCGAACTCGCGGAGCCAATTCTCAAGCGTAGAGTTGGGCACAACGATGAGATGAAGGCCCTCTTGTCCAGTCTCCTTGAGGTGGGACAAGAAAGCGATGATTTGGCACGTCTTGCCGAGACCCATGTCGTCAGCAAGAATGCCAGACACTTGGTTGGTCCAGAGAATATTGAGCCAGTTCAGTCCAACGACCTGGAAGTCTTTCAAGACCAGATCTTTGGCCATTAGAGACGGCTTCTGAATAGGCTTGAACCTGGAGTTAGCAACAATGTCGTCATCTTCCTCGTCAACCTGGGTAGAGGAGCTTGGTGTTCCGATGCCGGAATCGTTCTTGACTTCTCCGAGGCTGATGATGTTGAGCTCGCCGCTGCCATCTGAGCCCAGAGATTTCACACCAAGCTGCTTCATGGCAGCTTTGATAGGCTCGCCAATCGTCTGACACTCGGATACCAGAACGTTGACAGACTGATACGCAGCCCACATCTTTTCAGCAACGTTCAAGACCCTTGTGCCGGTGGAGGTGTGGGTGCGCGGGACTTTGCCTGTCTTTGTGAGCTTCGGTGGGTTAAGCTCGACCTGGCGGATCTGGTCCAGACTCCGGAACGGCCTCTTTGCCAAAATACCCTCACATTCCTCAGGGGCCGATTCGGCAAGGTCCGCAAGATCTTGCGCCGAGCACTTGTTGATATAGCTTAATAAGCTTGCTTCGGCCTCCAAGGCAGCCTGCTCGTCGATCTCTTCCTCATCGCTATTCTCGGCATTGGAATCGGAATCGATGGCGATGGCCTTCTTCTGCCGTGAGGCGCTCGACTTCTGGGGAGTGAGCGTCCTTTCCGGGATGGGCGAGCGAGCTGCAGGTCTGCGGCCCTGAACGAGGCGGCGGCGTGGTTTGGCAGATGAGTCCGCAGCAGAAGAATCATCGTCAGGAATTTCCACAATCGAGGTGCGCTTTTCACTGTCGCCGGTCTTCGTCGCCTGCACGGAGCTCCATTTCGAAGCAATCGACTTGTTTGACTGGACGGACTTGTTCGTCGACGGCTTCAAAGCCTTGACAGGTGAGGTGTCGTCAGCGGTTAGGTCGATAGTGCTGGTGAGGCTGGATTTCTGAGCAGGTTGCGATTTTCTGGCCTCTTGCTTCTCCTCAAGCTCACAGACATAGGCAAGGGCGTCCTCGTAGTTACCCTTTTTGTCAAGAAGTGCCTGGTACAGCAGCTTCACTGGCTTATCACTGTAGACAAGCGCCATGCGCTCGACTTTCCTCTTTTGCAGCAAGTCGTCGATATCATCCAGGGTGAAGTTGTCCATGGCAGCGTCGCTGACAGGCTGCGCACGCGAAGGCACAGTCTGGGGTGGGGGACGACGCCTCTTCTGGGAGGAGTAGGCGTTGGCCATGTCGTCGGCTGAACGCGTCTTGGATTGCACATCCTCCTCTCGGTGCATAAACTGGGAAAGTGCCAGCTGATACCCTGACGGTGGTGCGTTCTTTGGAGCGGGAATCCTGTAACGAGGCTTTGACTTGCTCACAAAGGTCGAAGGTTTAATGTCCGATTTGGAGCGAGGCTTGGCGAGTTCGTCGTCCGAAGTCTCTTCTGCTGGGGAGTCGCTGAAGCTGCCCGCGTTTGTAGCCAGGTGAGGCTGACGCGAGTTGATTCCAGGTCGCGCAAATTGTATTGTAGGGCGGTTCTTCTGAGGTGAGGGTGAGATTGTCGTTTGTTGGGTTTCGCCCAGAGGTGAGGAAGCTGGGACTTGGACGACGGCGTTGGGGTCGACGCGGTTACGGAGAGGGGTCTCGAGGATCTGGGTTGGCTGCGTGATGCCGGAAGCCGAGGGAGCAAAGTACGGAGAGGAGAATGTAGGAGCGGCGGGGTTGTACGGCTGCTTCAGTGGGAGAGTCGCTGCGGTCTCGTCGAAGCCGGCGAGCAGCTCGTCGCCGTCGTCATCCTGAGAGTTATAGCCGCCCTCGATACGGCGGCGTTTCGGGGGCGTGTCGACGATCGGGTCGCCGGCGTGCTTCATGGTGAAGCGGCGAGCGGCCGGTTCGTGCGAGGGTGAGGCTGTAAATGTGTTCGATGCGGCGCGCAAGTTGACGTGATAGTACTGGCTGTATCGCTGCTTGAATGCGGGTTTCTATGCCAAAAAGTTCACGAATGTCCAAGCGCACAGCGAATTGGCGAGTGCGGTGTGGGTTGTGAGCAGCGGCAGAGGATGTGCGGGGTGAAGGAGGGAGTAAGGGTGGTGCGGGAAAGAAGTGAGTACAAAAGAAACGCGGGTCGCGAAAGTCGGCGAGACGTGCAAGGGTCCGGGCGTAAAGAGCCCGCGCACCCCTGCTCGCCAATAACGTCACGACTGGCGGCGCGCCCCCGGTCTTGGCGCCGCTGTTTGCCCGCTCGGGCCCGCGCTCCTCCACAGCCAGGCCACTGCAGCCTCGCCCGGCAGCCACAATAGTCGAGCGCAGCAAAAGCATCTCAACTTCACCATCGATTTCAAACTTCGCTCTCTCGCACCCGCTGTCACCAGCCAGAATGACGTCGCGAAGAATCGTGTCGACTGAGAAGACGGTCTTGGACCAGGACGACGTGCCGGGCAGCACCTCCGCCTCACAGCAGGGCCCCAGCAACATCGCTCCGGCAGTGCCTTCGTTCGTGCTCCCCCCTGTCGCTGCTCTCTAATTTATGTCCGAGGGATGCACTCGAGCGCATCAGCTGTTCAGCTGCGCCGCTACTCTTGAATTCGCGTCTCCTCCTCGTTCATACGCGTTCTCACGTGTTAGCACAGAACACTAACACCCGCACGTGGCATCAACAGTTCCGTCATCTTCAAGCTGCTGGGCTTCACATTTGCCATGATCACGCTGCCCATTGGCACTTACTTTGCGACTGTCAACACTATATTCAAAGGTTTGTGCTTGTTCCCTTTTTTTTTTTCCGCCAGCCACGCCGCCACCAGAAAGACAAAAGCCGCGATTTCCCTATCCGCACCATTGCAAGTCCTTTGTTACGGTTGCCCCGATGGCAAAAAGAGAGGCCCAAAGAATTTAAAGTCAGTCCGATTGACATCTCAAAAAATAAGGAAACTCAACATTCGCCGGCGGCCTGGCGGCCATTATCGCCAACGTGGTGCTGGTCGCCTATGTCATCGTTGCTATGAAGGAGGACCAGTCGGATAGGCTCGAGGCCGAAGCTGAAGCGAAGAAGGCCAGATAAGCTAAAAGTCATGGCCATCTTCTGCTTCTTCCTTGCAGCGGAGGTTCGCATGCCCCGGAACGAAGCGGACGACAGGGCATTAAGGAAGTTGATGCCGTGGCATGAGGACGCGAAAGATTCCTCGTGGCGGCCAGCGTATGATCACCCTTGGTGCATGTTGATAGAAGCAGCCTCAAATCCTGCGCTTTGAGCCGTGTGCCAATGATGCGCCTGGCTTTCGGACGAATTGTCACAAATTGATGTAATCTGCGGCATGTGAAGCATAAAAATAGAATTTGGTGCGTTCCACCATGCAATGGCTAAAGACCTGGCCTCTGTACAATTTCCATTTGCCCCGAACAATAAGCCAAAGGTAGCAATGCTGTGAAAGAGGGGAGCCGGACCAAGATTACATATCTATGAAAAGACATTGGCCTGCGAGCGAGCTGATGAGCAACACGCCATGCCAATCCTCAGTATTATGGACCTGAACCCGTCCAAACAGTTCCACATCCAAGAATAGGGACCCCCAAGCGAGCCTCCAGTTCCCGCGCTCCCTCAAGCAACGGTCCCATGTTCCTGTACGCCCGCTCTCCCCAGCCCAACTGGGTTCTTGTGTAGGTGCCCCAAAACGCCAACGGGTAAATGCAGAGGTCCCGGAAAATTTCGTTCATCAAGCCATTAAATCCCCCCCGCACAGCAGAGTGTCATTACATACTCCAAATCAGCCAGGTCGAGAAGCGAACAAATTATCGCAGTCGGCGGATTCGAAAAGAACGCTTATTCCTTGCTGAACCGCCTCTTAAACCAGCTCTTCCTCTTCTCACCGTCTCCATTGGCAACCGGTCGTGGAGCAGGAGCAGCATGAATGGGTTGTTGTGGTGGCCCATCTCCCATCTTCGACACTCCATTAACGCCGTTGTGAGGGGGAACCGGTGGGGCTTGGTTCTGGTCATAATGTCCATTGCCGACAGCGGGAGCGCCATCGTAGCCTTGCTGGTCGTAGTAGTTGTTGTGGTAGTCGTACTCCTCGGCAATTGGGTTTCCACCGAATCCGTTGAATCCATACTGCTCGCCCATGTCCTGCTTTTGGCCTGGAGCCATCCTTTCAATGGAACTGTTCTCGCTGCTTGGGTCGGTGGAATTTCCCCAAGCCTCTCCGGAACTGTTTGAGAATCCAGTATTTACGGTGTCACGGGATTGTTGGTATGAGTGACTTGGGTAAAGGCCCTGGCCGTGCATGGGAGGACGCGGGGGGCCGCCGAGCTCCTGCTGGACGCGCTGGCCAAACTTGTTGCGGCCAGCGCCAGCTACGGGAGGCGGTGCATAGGGATCCTCGGCAGGGCGAGGCGAAGTCGGGTTGCGGCCTGCATAGTAGCCGCCGTTTCCTCCATAACCGCCATTGCTGGTAGCGTTCGAATAGCGATTTCCACCGTTACCTGTCGCGAAGACCGAATTAGCTTATGATCAGCGGAGCGGATGCGTCAGTCTTAGGTGATGGGAGGTTTCGATCGACATGCCAAGCCGGGCCATGCGGGAGGCGGCAGCTGTGGCAGCGATCTACCATGGGCCTAATCATGTCGACGGGGGGCCTGAGGATGGCGCATTGATTGCTACGCCTTCCTCCGCAACATGTCTCGAAAGTGTGGACTTTTTCTCCGGGAGCACGGTTTGATGATAGACAGGGCTGAGACATTGATGTGCGTGACTTACCTCCATAGTAACTGCTCCGGCGACTCGTGTAACCGCTGAAATCAGCGTTGGATTCGACTTCTACGCGACGTCAGCGACGATACATAAACGTTTCATGCATCAGCTGTGCTTACCAGTCCGTGCTCCCGTCCTCCGCCTGTATTCGCCGTCAATTTGCGCCTCGAACTTGCGAATGGTATCGAGAGGGCGCTCCCATCGTGAGCGGGTGGGGTTGGAGAGATCGGGTTCCGCTGTGCAAATACAAAGTCAGTTAGACTGATCACCGGTCGCGTTATCGGTAGTCTGGGGGACAGGAACTTACGGATCGGCGAGCCGTCGACGTCCTTGTGCTGGATGGAACGCAGCGATCCGAGAGTAGGGGCTTCGAGCGCGGCGGCGACTGGGGAATGATATCAGCGGACGTTCCAGCGATGGCGGGGGCCGGGGAACAACACACTGGGCTGGGCCTCGTTCATGGCGGCGTTGGGGTTCGCTTTGGAGGTGTCGCTCAGGTGTCTCTTGTGCTTCTCGGCGGAGGTTTCGTGCAGGTCCTTGACCTTTGGCCTCCCGGAACCATGGCTCTTATCGCTCTTCTCGCTCTTGAAGCTAAAGCCACTCTTAGAGCGCGGGCGCTGTTGCGGGCGGGCGTCCATGACGGGCGTTTGTGCGGATGGGGCAATTCCAGGTGCAGTGGAAGGCCCGAAGGACGGGAAAAAATGGGCCTTGAAGGCAAGGCGGTGTTGGTTTAATGAGACGAACGGCCAAAGCTCCGCGCAGTGCGCCTGTTAGGATGGCGGGAAGCGGTAATGCTCGCAGCTATCAGCGTGCAAGCGAGAGATAGCGGGCGGGCTAAGCACCTGGACAGTGCAGGTTGCAGCCGGGACGGAGCGATGGAGACGACGGCGGACGCGAGGGCGTGTGCGCGGTGTATCGACTGTTGGAAATTGAGCGGACGGGCAAGGGCGGGCAACGAGCGGCGGCGGCGGCAGCAACAGGATTAAAGTGGTCGAGCGACGAGCAGGAGGACGCGTGTGCGAGGTGGTTGGGGAACAAATATGGCGGCGGCCGGTTGGTCGACGGCTGGCTGGCGTGCTTCTGGAGCTGGCGCCGCCTGGATCGCGCCGGCACAGCCCTCCTCGAGTGCGCATGTTACGAATGCATGCGCCGCGATCTACAGCCCAAGCCTGCCTCCCTGCGACACAGGCTCTGCTGACGGCGCGCGCCCGCTCGGAAGCACGGTAAGTGTCCTCGCGCCGCCCAGCAGCCCAGCGCCAATTCGCGCACGCCCAGCCCGCGCGCAGGCTGGCGGCCAGCGCGTTCCGGCTGCTCACTGAGGTGTTGGTGGGCAGCCGCCATAGACAAAAATAGCGCGCGAGAGCTGCTGCTGCTGCTGCTGCTGCTGCTGCCGGGCACGACTCGTCACCGCGGCCTGGAAGGCGTTGGAAAGAAGCTTTGGCGGCACAGACGCCCTCAGCCTCACGCCACGACGCCCGCTGCAACAGGCTGCGACTGCGACGGCCACGGCCTGAACAAAGAATGGCGGTGGCCTGGCCGATTTGCTGGCGACGCCGCTCCTTGCTGCCGCCGTCGCCCCTTCTGCCCGATCTGACCAGAGCCTGAAGCACGCCGGCAACCACTCCGGCCTGCCGACGCGCAATGCGCCATTGATCGAGCCCGTAGCCCCGGCACCACCCACATCCCAGCTCTGCTGAGCAGGCGTCATTGTGCGGGGGTTCAACGCCCTCGTCCCGCCCTGGTCGACCCAAACTGCCGATCTGCCAGCTGCCGCTATGCTGCAACGGGCCTCGCTCTGCCACCGCATTCCCGCCCGCCATGCAATTGTCAGTGATAAGATTAGATGACGCGCTCCGTGTTCGCCGTCGCCGTGGGGTGCAGCGGCCTGGCCGCATGCGACGGCGCATTCCTCGTTACGCATGCCGTACCTCCAAAAAAAAAAAAAAGAAGACAGAGAACGCTTCTGCACTGCGTGCGGGCGGCCAAGGGAGATTGCGTGTGCGTCTGCATGTCCTCATTTCCCCATCTCTCGTCCTTTTCTTGACCTGCGGCCGCGTTCCCCGGCCCATCCTGGACCGCCACAAACTCTCTTCAACTCTGGAAGTTCTGCGCGGCCTATTGGGCGGATGGTGATTAGCAGGAGGGCCGACGCCAGGCACGGCTTTCGCCCACTCACCTCGAAGTTCACGAAGAAATCAGGGTCCAGCATGTCTCGCTGCTCCGCGACACCGCCGAACAACTCAAAGCTGCCGCTGTCTGCCGCTTCCGTCGCCCTCCGCAACAGGTCCTGCAGAATCGCCTTGCTCCTCTCCGCCCCGCTCCACACGCTCTCCAGCTCCCCCAGATGCCCGATGCATTTCTGCACGTCCTCCTGCACGCTCACCGGCGGCGGTATCGTCGGCGATGTGCGAAGCCTATATCGTCAGCCCCTGCCATTCCTCCGCACATCCACATCGTCACTACTCACAGCAGAATTCCGGCCACTCCCAATTGGTGCACGCTGAAGGCAAGGTAGTGGGAGGGCGGCACGCGGAACAGGATAAGTTCCGCCGTGTGGATGCAGCTACGTGCCGCCTGCACGCACTGCTCGGCCGACGACAGGTTCCGCTGATTTCGAGCCTCGTGCGGCGACTCGATCAGCTCATGCTTATCGGATGCCCAAGGTCTGCCCACAGCCACACAAGGGCGTTTCAAGTCAGCATCAAGGCCATCCCAACCTCCATCTTTCTAGAACTCTTCCACCGCTCCTGGGCGGAACTGTTGCACTCACCTCTGCAGGTTGATTATCGACGCGGCGTGGAGGATGAAGGTGATTATGCACATGGTCAGGTGCAGCCGCCCGTCGTCGTCTGATCTGTTTGGCGAGAACTTGACCACATCAGGTAGGTCTTGCAGCCAGCGTTGGAGCTGTCTGTCCAGCATCTCCGTCTGCGCCTGCAGCTCCTTCTTCAAGCCCCTGGAGCCCAGCGCTCTCTGCACCGTACGCGTCGATTTGACGATCTTGCTCGCGATCTTGCACAGCTCCGAGAAGGCCAAAAATCCGGCCAGGGCAGACGACGCGCCGTATCCCGTCGTCGGGTCGCGGCAGTACACCTCGAGCTGCTCATCCGCCATGTCGAGCGGCAAGCCGCAGTCGCAGTCGTCGTCGTCGGCCGCCATGGGGCGGCCCAGGCACATGGACAGCAGCCTGTCGAGCCCGTAGACACTCCACCACACGCGCCGGCCCATCTGCTCCATCAAAAGCTCATTGGGCTCGTCCTGCGCCGGCCGCCGCAGCCCGGTGTGCAGGCCCAGGTCCTGCGCCGTCCGCACGGCCTGGCCCGCAAACTTCCACGCCTGAGTCAGCGTGTTCCACCCCGCGGAGCACACGGATAGCAGCGCCAGGCACTGCACCTGCTCGATCGTGCCCTGGCCCGTCGACCCGTAGTAGAGCAGCCACGACTTCTCGTAAAACTCCTGCCCTGGCCGCCCGGCCGACGCCGTCGCCACGCCCCCGCCGGCGGGCCGCGGCAGCAGGCCCGACGCGCAGGCGCACACGGCGAAGAAGACGCAGAGGAAGCCCGGGTCCGGCGCGTCGTGGGGGTTGCGCGCGACGAGCTTGCCGTACTGGCGCATGAAGTACGGCTTGAAGAGGATGGGGAACGTGTAGTGCAGTTGGTCGAAGTACAGGTGGACCAGCAGGTCGGAGACGTACTGCGGCGGGAAGCTGACCTGGTCCGGACTCATGGCCATGGGCAGGCGCAGAGAGGTGCTGCTGCCCGAGAAGAAGGGCAGCCCGATGACGCTCGAGCTGTGCGAGCCCGTCGATCCGGGAGTGTTGAATATCGGGGATGTCCGTTGATCCCCCAGACTCTGGACGGCCTCGATCAGGATCAGATTGGTCGTGCCGCCAACGTACCTGCAGCTGTTAGTGGGCGTCCTTCAACTCGGGAACGTTGATCTCCCGTACCGGAGTTTCCCTTGGGAGTCGGCGACGAGGTGGCCGGACGGCTGTTGCGCTCGATGATCAGGCAGACTCTCTACATCATCTACATCGCTCTCTGGTGTCTCGTTGCTTCGTTCACTACGACGAACGCCTTGCATCTCGTTGACTTGATTTCGCAAGTCGTCGATGGTAGGGTCTTGGCTCCTCTGAGCGCTCTGTGACGTGCGGGCATCGAATACGTCCATCAGGCTGTTGAACTTCTCCAGCATGGCATCCATCTTCTGACATAGCTGGTCTATCTGCTGACACCGAGCCTCGAAGCTCGACATCTGGCTTCCAATTGGAAACACCGAATCAGCACGTCTCTCGCGTAGTTCGCGTCACACTGCGTGTAGAAGCATACTCACTGTCGGCTCAATTGCGCATTGTCGTTAGCGCTGGGATACTCGCACGCCCGGCCGCGAGCCTTACAGTAGTGGCAGGGATCTTTGCCATCGCATTTCGTCTACAAGATTTCAGAATGATCAGCGCCCAGGTTGGGATTTTGCGCGTCTTTAGAGTAAGGCGGATTCATGTAGATCCTGAGGCAAAAGGCGTACATGTAGTGTGTAGAGCAAAGAAGGGCCAATGAGTGGGCTGCTGCCATGTGGGAGAACCAACCTTCTTCTTCCGGCACTCGACGCAGGCTCTCCACACGCGGCTGGCGCGCTCCTCATCCGGAACAGCCGGTCTGAGTGGGGCGCGCTGCATGTTCTCGTTCGGGTGCGGGTTCAGGGGCAGGCTGCAGCTGTGGAGGCGTGTGTATGCGGTGGATACACACACAAGGAAAAGGGGAAGAGGTGGAGGCTCGAGGTTCTGGCGGGATATTGGGTGGGATGCTCGTCGTTGTTTCTGCCCCCCACGCGTCGGGGATCGTTCTCGGACGAGGCTTTCGAAGTCTGTCGCGAAGGAAAGGGCAGAAAAGCCTAAAGCAAACTTGGACCCGGCAGCTAATTAGGCGCGGAACTTGGCGGGAAGAACGAAAAAGGCGCGAGGGCAGAACTGCTGTATCAGCCAGGCAGCACTCTCGCCTATCTACTTTGTGCTTCAAAACTATAGCGTGGAGCAGTCCACGCGAGTGGCCGAGCCGTATCCGCCGGGGTCGGGCGGTCTTTCGCTGCTTGGCGGTGTTGGTGAGAAGCGCCCGGCTGGCGGCAGCGGGCAGCGGGCGGTCCGAGTGCCTGCAGCAGCAGGAACTGCACCACTGTTTCTTTTATGGTGGCACGGAACGGCCATGCGACGCAGGAATACGCTGCGGAAAGTTGATCGGGGGCAAGATAAGGCTGTAGCTCGCGCGGGAAGGGAAGCTTTCTCGTGCTGCGGACGCTAATGTGGCCTCTGCTGGGTGGCTGCATCGTGGCAATCCGTGCGGACTGCTGCTGTATGCATTCGGGAGGGGTGGATGCCGGAGCTGAAGACAGAGGAGCCTTGATCGCTCGCCTCCGCCGTCAGAGGCATGGCCCTCAATTCTCAATTACCGCTCCGGCACGCCGAGCGCGCGCCATTCAAGGCACACCTCATGGACTATGCGACGCGGACTTGAAAATGGACCCGACGAGTGCCGGTGAGCAACACCACCACAGGCGCACCATCATCTCCACCATGCGTGCATCTGAAATTGCTCCTTTACTATTCGGGCAAGACCGTTCTCTGTGCGTCCGGGGGACAGTGATTGGTGCTTCCTGATAAGCTCAGAGACGGCTGCGACAAGCGTTGGTGGCTGCCGCTGGCAATCTTCAACCGTCGCCGTCTGAGCTCTCCTCGGCCAAAGGTATTGTGATTAGGGACTCGAAGACTGCTCTGTGAAGAGTGGGGAGCGTCTGACACGGGCGGGATGACGGGCGATAAGCGCTTGGCTTCTGCCGCCGTTTGCCCCTCATCCTCAGCGGGGTCGATGGAGGAAGGATCCGAGAGGACACCACCAACCTCGCCCACCCGCGGTACCTTCAACGCTGCCAAGAGGCCGTTCCAGAGGAAAGCACGGCTGATCGGCAGTTGAAAGGATGGCCAACGAGATGGCGCCGCCCGAAGAGACGCCCGTCCCGCTTCCTGCAGCCCCAACGCTTGCTGTCGCCGCAAACATCGTCTTGCAGCCTCCGCTGTCGCGTCGCGGCTCTGGCCCGGGGCTGGTGCTGATTGTCGATGGAGGCCTACCTCTGGGTCACAGCGACAAGACGCTGGACCCGCCGCCGCTGCTGAAATGGGCTGAGGAGGGTTTTGCTGTGGCCCAGATCACCCTCACCAATGCTTTTGGGCAGGACCTGCAGCGTGCCATTGAGGCATTGGATTCGTTGAAGGAGTGTTCGCCCAAGGGGAAATATGGTCTTATCAGTGAGTATGAGCTTTTCCAAAGCGGCAACCCCTGATACTGACCGAACTCGAAAGCCTACGCCCCTATACTACAATCGGGCGAGAGCATCTTCGGGGCAAGCACGAGCATTGCTGCTACTGTGAACTACTCCGCAGCTCCCATTGCAGCAGCGAATACGGCTAAACCTATCCTCTGGCACGCCGCCGGGGCTAACGTCTCCAGTACCAACCCCGGTATCGCTACTACCCACGTCTATCCTGAAGCGTCGGAAAACTTCGTCATCCCCGCCCACGAGAACTACCGCAGTGCCTCGGCCGCCGTCTCGCACACACGCACCCTGACCTTCCTCAAGCCGCTGACGGAAGGGCCTTATTTCGACCTCGAGGCCATCTGGAACGAGCATTGCTTGTACGAGTTCGGCGAGCGCGCAGTCGAAAAGACTATGGGCACCATGGTGCAGGAGCCCTACGTCAACCACATCCCCACCATCACCGGCGGCATCGGCCGCGAGCGCCTAACAAACTTCTACCGCAACCACTTCATCCACAGTAATCCCCCGGACACGAGCCTGGAGCTGGTGAGCCGGACGGTGGGCGTGGATAGGGTGATTGATGAATTTGTCTTCAAGTGTACTCATGACAGGATGGTTGATTGGCTGTACGTTCTTTTCATATTTCCTGATTCGGTACTGCAACAGGTTATGATTGACCGCATGAGCAGTGTTCCTGGTATTCCACCGACAGGCAAGCCCCTCGAGGTGCCTTTCACATCGATCGTAAACATCCGCGGGGACAGACTATTCCACGAACACATCGCGTGGGACCAAGCGACGCTGCTGCGGCAGTTGGGTCTTCTTCCAGAGGTGTGTCGTTTGGCATTGCTTGCTTTAACCTTATTCCAACTGAAACTCGCCTTAGTATCTGCCGTTTCCGTATCCGGTTAATGGCAAGAGCCCTGCGCCGGGGAAGAAGTTCGAGTACAGGGTCCCTGTTGCAGGGGTGGAAACTGCAAGAAAGCTTGTAGATGAGAATTCCGTCCAGTCGAACGAGATGTTCAGCTATGGCATTCGGGAGGTCGATGCGTAAGATCACACGGCATTTGTCCACAAATCAGTCTTGTCTTCCTCATCAACAGGGAATATTCCATCAATATTGTCTCAGGGGACATGAGGCCCGAATCCTTCACATAATCCCTACGGACAGCCCACTCAAAACATTCCCACAACCTAGTGATAGCAATACGACGTGGTTTTGAGCCTCAGACACTGCAGATCATGAACTTGAAAGAGGGTTGAAGATGAGCGCGATTGCTTTCCTGTTCGTCACGCTGGCCCCACTCAACCAACATCTCCGGCGGAAGCGGAAGCGGACCTCCGACGGATCCCCTCTGCGCATCACTGCATGACGAAAACCCATCACCGCACAGCCTTTCGCTGCGTTTCCCCTAACCTACTCTTAATCTTCGTTGCACTGCTTTACTTACTCAGCCTATCTATCAGCACAGGGACCTGTAACGCCCGGACGGTTCGATAAGCCCGCAGTATACGTGTTGCCGCTTCTGGCATAGTCTCACGCGACTACTCTTTGCAGTGCAGCGCTTGATACGGCTGAACTCTTCACAGAGATGCCGGGCACCAAGACGACCGGATTCTTCTCCCCGCGGGGCCCCACACGGCTACAGCTGAGCCTCCAACACGCCGCTGCCGATCAGGAGGGCGGCTCGCCGTCAGTGGGCCAGTGGATCCAGTTCAGAAACGCCGAGTTAGCAAGCAGTGTTGCTGGTCTTGGGGGGGATGTATGTTGCCCTTTGTTTCCAATACATTTCCGTGCTGTGATGGTCTTCTCTTTTACTGTCCAGCCGTTGGCCTCTCGTGAGGTGGTGGCAACGCTTTGGCTCCGTCTCAGATTCATCGTATATTTTGGTCTGCCCTGTGCCTTCTTAAGCTAACTTACCCTCTGCTTTGTAGTTCGTCATCATTGACTGCGAGCGCGGCCACATTGATACGTCCGCCGACCTCTCACTCGTCGTCAATGCCGTCGCCGCGGCGGGCGCATCGCCCATTGTGAGAGTACTCGTGAATGAGCCAAAGCGGATAAGATGGGCTCAAGATAGTGGCGCCCATGGTGTTATGGTTGCAATGTGCGAGACAAAGGTATGAGAGTTCCCACCCGGTACCACTTCCTTTTGCTAACTCGCGCAATCAACAGGAGCAAGCGGAACAAATAGTCGTTGCAACCGGCTGTCCGTCTCCACGCTTCGTCGTCATCGCGGAGATTGATTCGCGCAAAGCCGTCGAGAATGTGGAAGACATCGCCTCGGTGGCAGGTATCGACGCGGTAGGTTTCTCTTAATGCATCCTGTTTTACCACAGATTTGACAACAGAACGCTGACACGCCGAAATCAGCTCTTCGTCGGTCCCCACCCCCTGATCTCCCACACAGAGAATGACGACACACTCCCTGTCGCCGCATCGGCTGACGCCGTACTGGTAGCTGCTCGCAAGCACGCCAAATTCGCGGGGCACTTCGCGGCGGATGCGGATACAGCGATGGCGCTGGTGAAGAGGGGATGGCAGTTTGTGAACTGCGGGACGGATTTGCTGGCGGTGAGCAAATGGGCGGGGGATGAGATGGAGAGGCTGAGGAATATGATGATGAGAATGAGAGCATCGCCGCCGCCGATTGAGGGGGACGAGTATGAGTGGGATGGAAAGGACTGGGGTTGAACTGCACGTAGAGACTTGTGAGGCTGGCTAAGAGGATCAAGAGTGCAATGAACATTGCGAGCCTGCATGGACTGCCATTCTCAGTCGTATGAACATGCCCTCGACGAATGCGAATCACACTGCCCAAACAGGCAAGCCGAGCCAGCCCTGAGCCGAGGTCCGCGCACCCCCGGATCCCGCGTCTCACAGACCACCCGCCGTGACATCAATGTTAATCTGCACCACCACCACCGACCCCTCGGACACTCCTCCACACCATGGCAACGCTTGCCCGCCATGGCAACACTTACGCCTGCCTCTGCGGTACCTATGCCTCATGTGTTTGCTCTCTCAGAACTCGCCACTGACTCTCAATTCCGCAGGCGGCCCTCGCGCGCCTCCGCGCCTACAAACCCCCGCCGACCCAATACTTTAACCTGCCCCTCGCGCGCCGCGCCGCCGTGCTGATCCTCCTCTTCGCCGACAAGCGCGGCGACCTGCGCGTCGTCCTGACCATGCGCGCCGCCGGCATGAACACCTACGCCGGCCACGCCGCCCTGCCAGGAGGTAAAGAACCACGAATCGGACTTTTTCTCGTGCGAGCTAGCAGAAGGGCGGAGCGAACCTAACGTGATCCCAGGCCGCGCCGACACCCTCGCCGAAACGCCCTTCCAGACCGCGCGCCGCGAGGCCTTCGAGGAGATCGGCCTGCCCCTCGCCGACAGCAAACTGCCGCCGCCCTTCCGCGTCGAGCACCTCTGCCAGATGCCCGCCAACCTCGCCCGCACCGAGCTCGGCGTGCGGCCGTGCGTCGCCTTCCTGGCCGCCGACCGCCCGGTACCCTTGCCTTCGTCGTCATCTTCTTCTTCTTCTTCCTCCTCTCGCTCTTCCTCCTCGAATCTAACTCTCCCGTCGTCGAGCCCCACCGCGCCGCTGACGGCCGAGGACGTCCTGATCCCGCGCCTCTCGGCGCAAGAGGTCGCCGCGGTCTTCTCCGCGCCGTTTCACAACTTCCTCAAGGCGGCGGACGAGGTGGGCGCGAGTGCGGGCGAGGCTGAGGCAGGCGTCGAGGCGGCCGGCTTCCCGGCCGCGTGGTATCAGGGCATGTGGACGGACTGGCATGAGAGTCGGTGGCGGATGCACAACTTTTACGTGCCGGTGGCGGGGCAGGCTGTTGCGCGGCCAAAGGGGTGGAAGGCGGAGGGGGCAAGAGAGAAGAAAGACGGGGAAGGGGAGAGGCCGAGGAAGAGAGCGAGGACGACATCAGCGGCGGCGGCGGCTGCTGCTGCTACGGCTAAGGCTGCGGAAGGAGGAAGCAGGGGCGCCGCGAGGAATCCGTTGTCGGACCCGCCGAAGGATCCGCTGGCGGATATGGAGCGGTTCAGGGTGTTTGGGATGACGGCGCGGATTTTGGTGGATGCGGCGAGGGTGGCGTATGATGAGGATCCCGAGTTCGAGCACAACTCGCACTTTGGCGATGAGGATATGATTGCGCGGCTGTTGAAGATGGGGAGGCTGAGTGCGGAGCGGAAGAAAGGTGACGTCCTCACTAGAGAGGTTCTGAGGGAAGCGGCGAAGCTCTAGGCTGATGTACGTTCTTAGACGATAACGCGGCATGATCACATGGTATTCAGAGTTAATGCAAGCTTACGTCGTAATCATGTCCGTGCAGTGTTCGCACCCATGGTCGTAAGGCTCTAGCCTCGCAGAGTCTCATGCTCCTTACAATGAGCACGGCTGTCCACGCTGGTCCTTTTGGCAGGTGAATATGTGTGATTTATCAAGCAGGCATTTTGAAGGGCGTTCTACAGCATCGCCAGAAGTCAACCTGCCCGGTGAGTTTGATCGGTTCTTGCGCTCATGGGCATGTGGGTGCAAGGCTGCTCAATAATCAGACGGAGATCGTAGCGTAATCAACACGGAGAGTGCTGGCGACGTCTCACTGGCGGCTACGATCAGGCCAACAGCTCCTGTTCATGGATGTAAGCGCACCGACTGCGTGGTGGATGATCCCCGCAGTTGCTCGCCCTCAGCCTCGTCGAGCTTTCAAGAGAACCTGCTCTTCTACACCACCAAACTTCTTTGAGCTTTGATCTCCCCCGTTTCTGAGAGATTCAGAAAAGCTTCGACGCATCGACACGCGTCCTGCCAACTGCGCGATGGATCCCTTTGCCGCACTCGGCCTTGCTGGACATGCCCTCAGCTTGGTCGTCACCATTGAGGATATCGTTTCTCCAGATGACCAGTCGGAATGGCGTGGTCGTTATTTGGCGGCCGAGAACTTCGATCTAAGCCTTTACAGACTGGACCGGATTCTGGCGCGGACGACAACCACAGGCGAGCACCTTTTGTCGGAAGACTGGAAAGAGCTTCGGGCTTTGAGCGAGCAGACCGCCGAGGCGGCTGAGAGGGCCAGAGCGTGGTTCACTGGACAGAGGACGATCGATCCGCAGACTTACAGATTCGGGAAGAAGGTAAAAGAAGATCTTATGTCGCTCCAGAGCAGCCTGACGCGGATGAGACATGGTATTTGCAAATGCCTCTCGGCTATCTATTCTCGCGAACTCTCCGCTCGAATCGATGAAATGTCGGTCGAGACTCGCTGGCGGCTTCCCAGGCATACGGATCAGCTTCGGCAACTTGCCAATAAACTGGAGAGCACAATTGGAGAAGATTTGACCGCCAAAAGCTTGGCTAGGAACATACCTGTACTTCTAGTCGAAGTTGGGCAGCTCGGGCTTGAGTATTCTGCAGAGCAGAAGGTGTTGCGACAGCTATATTTCGATGAGATGACACATCGCCTTCTCTCGATCCCTGATCCGCATCGAGGAACATTTTCCTGGGTAATGGACGAACCTGCATCATCGGGCGATCTAGCAAGCTTTGGTCAATGGCTTGCGTCTTCTGGTCAGATTTTCTACATCTCAGGAAAACCACGCTCGGGAAAATCGACGTTGATGAAATATCTGTTTGCACAGCAGAATCGCTGGTCCGAGCTTTTCCCGCAGCTTAGCGATGGCAGAAAGCCTCTCATTGCCACCTTCTTCTTCTCGGATGCTGGAACACCGCTCCAGAAGAGCCGGGAAGGTCTTTTCCGTTCTCTCCTCTATCAGATACTCTACAGACGCCCTAAGCTCATTCCAGCCGTGTACCCTGAGCTTTGGCCTTCCAACGGGACGATACCTGAACAATCGCATATCCACAGTGTTGTTCAAACGACAGTAGACAAACTTGATTTCAGTCTCATGAGGGTATCCAGATTTGTTTCTCAGGGCTTAGATCGATTTATCTTTCTCATTGACGGCGTTGACCAATGTGAGGGTGGGCTTCTGACTATTAAGTGGGCGGTTATGACCTTGATATCATTAAAAGATGTCAAGTTGGTTCTTTCCGGTCGGCCGAATGGGGTGATCGAGGAAGCTGTTGACATGTTTGGTGCCAACAAACTCTACATGGACAAATCCAATGCGGAAGATATGAAGAACTTCATCCTCGACGGCATTTACAATGAGCTTGGCGGTCATGTGTCCACGCAGACTCTTCAAAAGATCACCGCCAGAGCCGACGGAGATTTCCTCTGGGTTATCCTTGTAACTAGCTCACTGCGGAGACTGGGTATTCGAGAGGCGAAGAAACTTCAACGACGAGAACATGACGTTGATCTTGCCGTTGAGTCGGCTTTTCTCACTCTTCCAACTGATATGGAAGAATACTTCAAGATGATTCTTACTGGAAAGGATCCCAGTCTCACTCCATTTAGCTCCGCAAAGTTGATTCTACAGCATGCTTTCCTCGATATCACCATGGGAGAATACAGGTGGCTCCGAGAGCTTGCAGCAGTGGGCTACAGTCGCATGGACATCGCTGCCTTACTCCTGGACGAGGTAGACGAAACGCCTTGGATTATTTTTGAGCCCCACAATGTTGTGAGTGGAGAGCCGTTCTTCCCATTCCATCATCCTGCCTGCGCTCACCGGCCTGAGGACTCGCTTCCCGGCCAACTTGGCATGGTAGGCCGGGCCAACTGGTTTACTGCCTCCAGGACCATCCAGGAGATGTGTGGACTGGGCGGCGTTTTGCCACTCTCCCCTGACCGGAGTAGCTGGAATGGTCACGTTGCATTCAACGCAGATGGCGACTGTTCCTACTCCGTCATCAAGACAGGGGGCAGCGATGTTTTGTCTCAAGTAATCGATGACTTTGTACCCCGGATGACCTATGCAATGCCCTCGGAAGGAGCATGCACAGATTACGGTATGGTGAGGGAGCGCACAAAGAGGGCTCTGGAAGGCCTGTGCGCAGCTTCATACCATGCACAGCAAGCCGGGCTTTGCTGCGACTCATTTTCCGTCGCCAGAATGAGCCATCTCCTAGGAAAAGTCAGGCTTATCCGGGTAAAGTTTGACAAAATAATACGCCTTCGGGACCTATTAAGAAGGTCGGGAAATTCAACAGTGTGGGATATGGGAGATGATTTGAATACAAATCTACTTGAAGCAGCAAGCAACATCATTCGATCATTTTATCCACGGTCTTTTGCTCTGGGAGCTTACTCCGCCCAACCATTTGCGTATGACTGGAAGAACACCATCCATCTTTGTGCTCTTGCGGCTCAGTTCCTCTGTATCGGCTTTGTCTCTTTCATTAAAAGCCATGTAGGACCTCTTGACCTCTTCTTCGCCACCAGAGAGCTACACGATATGACCCTACTGGGAGCCCTTGTCCAGCCGTTCGAAGATGGGAGAATCATCATCCAGATGACACTTGCTCAGCTGACATGCCTTTCGGAAATGACAAAAGGGCCATTACTTGTATTTAGAGTTGTTGGTCCCGACCACGTGAGTCTTTCCGCGCCCGAATCCGCCCTTGACTTAGTCTGTCACGCGGACGACTTGCTTGCTACATGGGGTCCTGGGTTTTATATCTCTGATCCTGCTGATAGCACCAAAATAAAGGCAGTAGCTGTTGGTGGCGGTTTCGTCTACGCAGTCAATCCGACGCGTGGAGAATTCCATTGGAGGGCCGGTATTGGCGCCCAGAAATTGTCAGCACCCTCTTTCGAACGCGATACGGAGATGACAATTGGCGCGCTGGTCGCGGTGAATCCAAACTGTAATATCAATTAGGAGCATAGTCGAAAGGCTTGTTCTCAAAGTCTGGTACTCCTGGACACTTACCGCACCTTTTGGGAACTAGGTGAGAGGCAGCTTGGCGTCCAAGGCGGTTACAGCAACTTGACCATGGTGTTAAATCAGACCCACCTCAAGCACCATGGAAGAGCCATCAAGGACTTCCATACCGAACTCCAGGCAGAAATGTACCTGGTCCATTTATTGGAGTGTAGTTGGGGCCTTCAGGTTAGTCTGTGCACTGGCATAGCTCGAAGAGTGCCGTTGCGGCAGCTGGTTGGCGACTTACTGCCAGTCTTTGTCACGGCCAATGGCAGAGAGGATCAGCTGAGGAATTGGACGACTGCTCATGGTATCCAAGCTGCCTTTACTGGTACAGTGGCGCTACAAAGTGGATGAGGAACCTCCGCGACAGCGACAAGTTCATCTACCAGAGTACCTTCAAATATATCCGAGAAATCCTGGACGTACTTACATCGGCCGGCATTGACAAAGGAAGCAAGTATCTATTGGTGGCATGGCCTTACGAAAATGGTGTGCGGCGCGGCGTTAAAATACTGCGCGAAGAGCAAAACTACTGGACCAAGATACTCGCCGACTCCCATCAATGTGCTACTTACGCATATATTACTACAAAATGCCTTGAGTGTGAAGGATTCAAGTGTCAAGGCATTAAGCGGAAGTGGTTAGGAGCTAGTGCCATCCTCGAAACGGCCATGAGTTGCTACAGCCTACGGCAAGAATGCGATGCTTGGAGCTTGGAACATGGGCGGCCCTACCACATTCAGACTCTAGACCGACTGGTTTAACTGAAGGCCCAGGTTGACGGCCAAAAGGTGAAGCTCATCGCAACGGAGAGTACAATCCCACGCAAATTCCAGAAGATAATGCAGCTCAAACCCGGATGGAAAGAGAAGTTCCAAATCCGCGAGAAGCAGGGACCGGGGGATCGTGCGGAGGAAGTTCCTGTATGCTCGGAAGACTTCTGGGGAAGAGCTTTCTTAGATATGTCTCAGATAATTGTCACATCGTGTTGGAAAATGACTAATTGGCAGCCTTAGTACAACTGATGAAGATGAGTTGGCATGCCCGGTAGAGGAGGGCTATAAGGGCTCCTCTTGTACCGGATTTACCCCTTTTGGGTGCTATTAGTGGCGTAGTTGACTAAACTAGTAGGTTCACTAGGCAACGAACTATTGATGCCTAGGAATCCTCTAATAGTACTAAAGGCGCCTTAGGGATCCTTTAATATAACTTGCTTGGTTATCCCAACACATCGTCTTCGGTCTGAGGGGAACTCGAAGAGTCGAAGGGCATTTTCCTGTTATTGAATTGCCAGCTTCTCAAGGACCAAATTATGATGGTATGAAGTTAAGATTGGCGACCACATACTACCCATATTCACACGCATACAAATACCTGACTTATCTCCCTGTCCTGAAGCGTGGCACAGCTCGAGATGAGCGTGCTTGTTCAGCAGAATGCCGTATTATGTTACTCTCTCGCCAATCTGGAATAGAAAGCTATAAGTCTCCTTCAACTGGCCGACAACCTTGCTGTAAAATACATCATAGAAGCCATCATCGGTAAAGTTGATGCTGCGCCTGTCGAAGTCGCGATAGAGACACCGCCGCACGGCATTTTCGTACCGCTTACCAGCTTCGTTGGACACATTGTCCATGATGTTCTCCATAAGCGGCCATATGTCGAGTTCATCGGCATTGGGGTCTGCATTGGGGAGATTGAGGCGCTGCAGCTCTTGGTCGAAAAGGGATTCAAATAGTTTAGAAAGGCAGAGCTCCGTGAGAAGGATTCCGAGATTGAAGAGCATTTTATTTCGACATGCGGATTGGAGGCTTGACAGGATTGATGGAAGCTGTTGAGACGTGATGCTTGGCGTCATGATGTAAGAGTGTCTAGTATCCACCAGCCCGTGATCGGAATGGAACGCGATTTCGTTCTTGGTCAGATGTTTTCCCAGCCACGAAGTGCCGTGGAAGCGCATCACGCTGGTTGCAGCGCTTATTGCGGCCTGCAGTCTCTCTTCTTGGCTGAAATGTTGAGTTGCTGCTCCTTTTGGTGACAGGAGCTGCCGACGTGTGGTGAAAGAACAAGAGCCCTGAATTTCAGATGAGCACGGAGCTGGGAATATGCCGTGGCGTCTGATTTTGACCTCGTCCAGGAGATAGCCGAGACAGACATTTTGGTCCGCTTGCTGGAGGCGATCAATGATCAAGCAGGGGTTGGCAACCAATGGCATATTGAGTTGCCCATTTGCTGGCCGGACGGTGAGGTCTCCAGGCAGAAGACTGATTTTGACCCTCTTTCTTCCGTTGCTCGGTGAAGCAGCTGGTACATACACGTCAGCGCTGCTCTTCTGCATTCCGTCATCATCAAGCTCTTCTACTTCGGCCATACACATTTTCCAAGGTTGACGGCTTGGCAACGGGCTGCTGTACGTGTATGACAAAATTATCCTGAATCGGAGCATCGCTGAGCGGTGGTGAACGTCGGCGGGACCCAGTTCTTTTTCCTCAGACTGTGGTACCAACTGGATACTAGCGGCGTGCGCAGCACTGCAGGGGCAATTGAAGTACGAGCGTAGCGACGAAAAGACGCTCTGTGCATGATGTTGAATTTTTTTGTAATCCGGCATTGTGAGGCGCAGATGTTTTGTTCGATGAGCCTCGAGCTCGGTGTCAAGTTGATCCTTCAAATGACCTCAAACAACAATTACAACAAGGCAAGCAATCTCCCGAATATTTCTACAGGAAGATTATTGACCGGTAAAAAGCAATCCAAATCCTGACAGGGCAGAGGACTCCGTGGGATCGCGATATCAATGATTCGGACAGCGAATCAGACAGCGGGAAGTCAGACCCAGATCATTCTGGAGAAACTGAGCTCAGTCAGTCAATGACGAGCATCAATCGAATTGTTACCTTGCTTCTCCGAATCTCCACGGCCGTCAGGAACCCTTCCTCTCACGATCAATTTACCCATTCCGGAGACACCAAGACCTCGTTCTTCGAAGAGCATGACATGCAACATGTCGACCATAAGTTTCCAAGAGCATCAATGGTTGTCAAAGAGAGACTAGCACGCGCAATCTCGGCACGGCGGTATTGCTTGAAGTACAGAGAACTCATGCACGAGAAATTGACTCGGGGTGTTGAGTATCCTGAGGGCTATCAGAAGGCCGGAAGTAAACAGCACTCTGCTAGTATCGTTGCATCGAGCCCAGACACGGCGATCGAGCAAGCAAAACATCTTGATCATGGCGAAGACAGTCAATCCGAATCAGGGCTTACCGAAACATCATACGCATCATCCGTGGGTAACGACAATGATAGACTGAGTATTCCGCCAATTCCGACAAATGCCCGGTTTGGAGAACCTTTCGAATATCCCCTTTGCTATATGATCGTTTCAGTGCCGCACAGAAAATCTTGGAAGTAAGTTGTTTAGTTCCCGATCATTCTTGCACTCCAATCATTCTGCGTCTGGGAACTGGTCAGGCAGCGCTACATCACTCAGCCAAGATTATTTTCGAGATAAAGATTAATTTTACAGGATTGCTGACAGAGATTAGGAAACACGTTCATGGCGATCTGTGTCCTTACATATGTACCTTTGAAGAATGTAGCACTCCTTACCGCCGGTTTGAAAGGCGTCATGAATGGTTCGAGCATGAACTTGAGCACCTATCAACATGGAAGTGTTCAGAGGAATATTTTGAACAATTCAGGACTTCTGCCAAGCTGGTTAGGCATCAACGGGAGATGCATAATATCACTTCCACAGAAAAATTATCATTTGCTGTCAATGCTGGAAAGGAACCTCCTAGCGCTGAAACATTCATTGTCTGTTCCCTTTGCGAAGAGAATTGCCGAGTTCTCGAGCTACAAAAACATCTTGGAAGGCATCACGAGCAGCTTGCTCTCTTTGCTTTGCCGCCGCATGTCGGCCAAGAAGAACGCCAGGAGAATGACAGTGAATCGGAGAAGCCACCGCTCGATCTTTCGGATGTGGGCGATAGCGCCGACGAATTTGAGGGCGATCCCGATGACACAGCCATATATCCTTCGTTCTCGTCATCTCCAGGTCCCGCAAAAGCCTTCCTTGACGAACGCACGCATTCTTCATCTGAAGAGAAACTCATGACAGACAATCTTCCAAGCATGAGATCGGAAGAATCACAAGCTAGAGAGAAAAGTTCAAATCCGGCTCCTGGAGCTAGCAATGCGCAAGAGCCTACAAATGAATGGACTCAAGACGATACCCCGGTCAAAAAGCCTCAGCCTGTTTCAAAACCGAAGCGTGTTGGCAATATTTTCGGACAACCCAGGACATTTTCTTGTTGCAGATGTTTATTCGGGCCTATGGACATAAGAATACACCTATCTTGTATCTCGTGTGGTGCTCCCCGGTGCTTTACTTGCATATACGCATAGTATTAACGGAATAATACAGACTACTCTTTTTAGCCAGTTTAAATAGTTCAAGTACTTGTGAGATCACAAATAAAAAAGCATCTGGACGATACTTTATCTACAGGGAAGAAAATATAATTACGCCTTGACTTGACATGAAGATGAAAGGTTTAGCAGTACTGACGGTGGCCTCTAACATGTACTAGCGGGCTTTAAGATGCCAGAGTACTAAAATCCACCAGCTCGTATCAGAATAGAGCAAGGCAATGTTGCCCTTGGCAAGATATTTCCCAATAAATGAGGTTATATTAAGGCACATGTTTGGCGATTGCTGGCCTCGGTGATAAATACCGTGCATAGGTACTTTGCAGAATCGATTCGTCAAGGGAAAAGAGCCCAAAACTGCATTAAAGAGAGCTTGGAAGCGGAGGGAGGGTCTGCTGCCTGTGCGACTTAGCGAAGTGTTTTCCGCAAACAGACTCTTAGACGGAAACAGACCAGAAGCACGCAACAGATGGCCGGCAAGCCACGAAGTAGCGCAAACCAACATTGATGTGCCATTTTTGATATGTTGAATGGGTGAATTCCTTGCAGCCGCTTAGCTCGCGCGGAATTCAGAACGAGGTAGCTGGTGGGTCGACCCACTACCGTGCTCCTTCGCCGGCTGGCACCTCGGAGCGCAGCCATTTTACTGGCCTGTTATGACTATAAGAAGTATCTGGTGCATGAAATACTCGTTTGGTCTGAATCTCGCTCAATCACGTCCATTCAGATCAATTGCTACCCAGCACGAAAATGCCCAGCGCAGTCGAATCTGTAAAGCGGGCAATCATACTCGTACAAGAATCAGTGGGCTCGGTCTGTCGCTCGTGAAAAGCTCGATGAGGGCTTCTGCATTATCAATGAGAAGATTGGCGCCGCACAAGGCCCAAGCCCGGCTCGAGATGCTGCAGAGTTACTTGAAAGAGGGCGCGGCAACGAGCCGCTCACGGGTAGCCCTCCGAACATGCCGGGACACTTCAATGTGGGTATTATGGGAGCTGGTTGCGCCGGGCTTTTCACAGCAATGATTCTGGACCACCTCCGAGCAAGTCAGGATGAACGACGCTCGTCACATAATTAGGGTCAAGAATATGAACTCTAACAACAGGAATGGTTGTTGAAGCCGGGTCTACCTGCTCTACTGTCACAACGGTTTCGCATCGTCTCTTTCTCCAATCTACTTCAGCAACTGGACATGATCATGTCCCCAGCGCCAAGATGTCAGAAAGGTTGACGTCAAAGAGATCCATGATATCGATACCCAACCCAGAATCGGCCGTCGCAGATACCGAATCATCTCCTAGCAAAAAGAAAACAGGATCTATATACTCCAGTCCCAGATTGGACGGCAGGCTTGAAGTTTCCTGACCCTACAAGCACCAAAGTATGTCAGAGAATTCCTCATTCACCGTCCTTGAAGGATTGGCTTCTTACCGTATGAGGTGGTGCTGATTGATCGCCTTGCAGGCCTTCGGGGAATCGAGTCGCTTCGGTAATCTTCCAAAAGTCCTCCCCTGTTGATGTGGGATTAGGGATTGTTGTCGATTCTGGCGCTGCTGTTGGCATCGTCACAGCCTGTCCATCAGTTGGTCGAGCGGCCGAGTCGCCCATCTTTTGATGCCGCAGCCGGAAGTCTTGTACGTGCTGTCGGGCAATGTGGGCGAATTCGACGCAGAGGGACGCCGGCAGCGTGGCACGGCAGACATATTCTAGGTTGCTGAAGTGGCCTCCGGCGACGTCCAAGAGCGCCAAGTTGTTGTTCGTCTCCGGGTGCATGGGATTGTGCACGACGAAATCAAAGAGAATGAACAGCGCAGACAGCGGCATGAAGACCAGGACCCTGTGTCCGTCAGCAAATGCCGCATCTCAGACCTGACGGTCTTTCCTCAGGCCCTCTCGTACCAGACCGGGGTATAAGTCTGCAGCATGTTAGCGCGGTCGATCACTGCTCCTTCGGCATTAGACTTGCCTCCACCTCGACGAACTTGGTGAGCTCCAGAATCGACCTCGCCGTCTGCATCAGCTCCTGTTTGGCCCTTTGATGCCTCATGCGTTCCTCCTCCGTCGCTTTGGCCAAGTACAGCGTGCCCCGCGACAGCGCCAATAACACGCTGGAATACAGATAGTTCACAAACACGCCCAAGGTGTTAGCGGGCGGGCCGGCGAAGGCTCTGATGCGGAAGGCACCACCCGGCCGGAACGGCTCTGGGATGGAAACGCGCCAAGACTCCAGGTTGGCGTGCAGCTCGTCGATGATGAGGTAGTAAGTCGAAGCAGGTTTGCCGGCCGCGTTGATGGCGAAGATGTTCTCGTAGATGCGAGAGACGAGACGGCTGTAGCGCGAGAAGCAGGCGAGCCAGTCGAAGTTCTGGAAAGCGGGCTCGGGGAGGCTAGGCGGCCTGTGAGAGGGTCAGTAGAACAGATGAGAAGGGGGGATGCGATGGACAGACGCGTAGCCAACGTCAAGGTCATTGAGGAGCTGCGAGCATTGTCGGAGTGGTCAGTGCGAACAGGTCAGCATGCAGAGCCGGGGCCGAGCTCACGGAAGTCGTGCCGGTGTAGAAGCACGTAGTCTTCTCCATGCAGTACAGGACCCAGAAGGTACGCTGAACGGATTGGCCGGTGGAAGGCGGTGCGCGGTTGTAGCCCAGTGACTGCGCCATCCGCGCGGCATGCGAGACGGTAATCGATTCAAGTTGCAGGCACGATATGTTTCGTGCGAAGACGGCCTACGGGACGTGCTTAGGTCTATTGCCTCTCCAGAGCTTCTGCACAAAGACTCACCATTGCGGTTAGCGCCTGCACGGTCGCAAGAGAAGCTTTGGAGAGCAGCAAACTCGCAGATAAGGAGAAGCTGATTTCGAAGTACTTCCACGCCTGACCCTTGCCTGGCTCAAAGCTGCCGCAGTCATGGTACTGGCTGCCAATGGCCAATATAGCGTGATAGAGTGCGGACCAACTCTGGTCGGTGGCGAGGTGGTGGGCCAGCTGAGGACTAAAAGCACGGTCTTCGAAGAGGCTCCGGTCCAGGAAAGGGTAGAATGGGTGGACGTGCTCAAAATACGCTGGCCAAGGTAAGCGGAGCCCGGGAGCTCTATGTCTGAGGCGATGTTCTCACATTGAATGTAAGCCATGGGTGCGGCCCCTGTCACCGGCATGCTCTTGTCGTAAATGTCTCGGAGAACGGAATGTGACGGCACATGATCGACACTTTTCATTCGAGCCTCGAGAATGGACTCGATGGTATCAACAAGCAGGTTCAGCCGGTCGTGGCCAAGACGGCTCGACAAAGCTGCCAGGCGTCTTTTCGACAGGAAAGCGAGGCTCAGGTTCGTGCCTCCGCGCAAATCATGCAGAGTCAATGCGGGTAGCTCAGGGTAACAGGCCGGCGAGGTCAGAGTTTGGCAATCCCATTAGCGTGAGGGACAAGTTGGCTCCGGGAAGATGGATGTACCTGGGGGGGAGGTTGAGGCTGGCTGCGGGAATTTTGGACAGATGGCCTGGTCTTGTCGAGCAAGCCGTCGATGTAAAGGCTTGGGCTTGTTGACGGCTGCGCACTCTGTATTGGCTGGATGGCAGCATCGGGGTAAATCGGAGGATGGTCCACGTATCTGTCCGCCAAAGGCGACACAGACGGAAGTTCAGCACTCGGTGTCAGCGCCGGTGCTGGGACCGAGGCAGACGCAGGTGCAGATGACGACGACTGCACGACTTGAAGGGCGGCGGACGTCACGTGGACTGGGAGCGAGGAAGTGGCAGCTGACGAAGACCATGGTCAGCTTCAAACGAAGGTGGACCAGCGTGCACGAACCGCGGTGAATCTCCGACTCTTTCTCAAGCCGAGTGCGTCTGCGCGGCTTCTTCTTCGGGCGGGGGTGGCAGTCGAGAAGGCCCATTCTCTCAAAGGCGAGTCAGCCGCGTCCGCCAGCATGGGGGCAATGGACATACCCTGCACTCGTTGCATCTTTCGAAGCCTGTCTCGACTAGCCCGGGACCACGATCATCAGCCTCTTTCTGGCCTGGATGGATGTGTTGCGCCAGGATGGCTCCGCCGGCGGCGGCAACGAGGCAACAAAAGCATACCGCAGCAGCGAACCTTGCGAGCGTGGCACCGGTCACACGCGTTGGCGAGGGCGCGTCGGGCTGGCGAGGGCGCATCGGCCATGGCGAGGAGAAGCAGCTGCGCTTTGGAGGCAGTGGTGGATTCGGCGTTGAAGGGGAGATGCAGACTCCGGCGTCGTCTTTGATGCTTGCGCTCCGCTGCCGAACCCCGACACGCTAAGCCCTTTCGGCTCTCCTCGGTGCCGACAGCGCTGCTTTGGGATCCTACGTCACCCACAACCACCTCTCGAGGCCCCCATAGCCGTTCGGAGGGGCTCCATCAGCAGCAAAATGGCCATTGCATGTGCTGCGTCTCGGGCTGGTTGCTTGCGGCAGTTCCCGCTTCCACCGCGCTCCCGACGGCGCATGAGGACGCGGCTCTCCGTCTATTTATACCTCCAGGGCTCGTCCACACTGCACCTTCTCACTCATCCTGGCCCTCCTCTTGCGGCTCCTTTTTCTCTCTTTTCCCTTTTCTATGCTTCCAATGGGCAAATCGTCCAATGCCCGCCCCGCGTCTCTTGACGAGGGGGCGAAGCAGCATGACCAGGCCTCCATGGACGACGCAACCGACGTCAGCCAGGATGACGGCGCCGGCCATGACCACGAGGGGCTCGAATATACGCCGCAGGAGCTTGCCACGGCCGCACGAACGCTCTCTCGCCGAGCAAGCGTCCAAGATCCTTTCAACACGAAAGATCCCAACTGGACGCTGGAACGTGCCCTCGCCAAAACCATCCAGCTCGCCCGAAACGACGGCCTGCCTCCGGTGATCCTGGAGAACTCGGTTCGCTTTATCGACGTCCAGGTGTTTGGAGAGGGCGTTGATGTCGCTACGCAGCCCGACTGCACGTCCATCTTCACTGCTCCATTCAAGTCTCTAGCCGGCATGTTCAAGCGCCCTCCGGAGCGGCAGATCCTCCACGGCATCCACGGTCTGGTCCGGGAAGGCGAAATGCTGCTCCTTCTCGGCCGCCCGGGGGCTGGATGCACCACCCTGCTCAAGACGCTCTGCGGACACACCGAAGGCTTCACGCGCGGCTACGGAGACATCACGTACCACGGAGTGCCCATTGAGACCATGAAGAGCCGATTCCGCGGCAAGGTGGTCTGCAACGCGGATGGCGATTGCCATTTTCCGCATCTTACCGTAGCCCAGACCCTGGACTTCGCTTTGAGCACGAGTACACCGCGCCAGAGGGTGGCCGGCCTGTCGAGAGACCAGTACATTGTCAAAATGAGGAATATCCTCGCTGCCACCGTGGGTCTGACGCATACTCTGAACACCAAGGTCGGGAATGACTATATCCGCGGCGTCTCGGGAGGAGAGCGAAAGCGCGTCTCGATTGCCGAAATGGTGCGTTCTCCCAGAAAGGTTGCGTCGTGCAGAGACTGACTTGCGCAGATGGCCACCAGGGCCTCCGTCATGTACTGGGACAATCCGACGCGCGGCCTTGATTCTTCAACTTCCCTGGAGTTCGTTCGGAGCCTGCGTGTTGCTACCAACCTGACCCGGAACGTCTCGGTAGCCGCCCTGTACCAGCCAGGCGACGGACTTGTCGACGTCTTCGACAAGGGGCTGGTCATGTACAATGGTTACCAGATCTGGTTTGGTGACCTGCAGGCCGGAAAGCGCTTCTTCGAAGAAATGGGCTTCTACTGTTCGCCGCGCGTGACCACGGCGGAATTCTTGACCTCGATCACCGACTCGGCCGCACGTCGGGTCCGTCGTGGGTTCGAAGACCAGGTTCCCCAAACACCGGAGGAGTTCGCCGCGAGATGGAAGGAGAGCGTTCACTATCGCCGATTGACGATGGAGATCGAAGAGCATGCGCGGCTGTTCCCTCGCGAACGGCCCGAGTCTGTCCTCGCCCTCCACCAGCATCAGATGGCGGAGAAAGCACGCCTCACCCGCAAGGAATCGCCATACACGTTGAATTTGTGGATGCAATTCACAGTCACTTCAAGACGAGCGATGCAGCGGATCAAGCAGGATGCTGTCTACACAGTTGCCATGGCATTCACCATGGTCTCAATGGCTCTCCTCGTCGGCTCCATGTTCTACGACATTCCCGACGACACTTCCGGCTTCTTCTCCAAGGGCGGCCTCATCTTCTTCTCCGTGCTGTTCAACATCATCATCAACTTCGCCGAGGTCAGCGCGCAGTTTTCCCAGCGGCCGATTGTCGAGAAGCACAAGTCTTTCGCCATGTACCATCCGTTCATCGACGCTCTTGCGACCATGATGACCCAGTGGCCGTTGAAGCTGGCGAATGTCGCCATCTTCAGCGTCATTATCTATTTCCTGGCCAATTTCAAGCGCGAGGCTGGGCCGTTCTTCCTGTTTACGCTTTTCAATTTCTTGATATCGGTTACAATGAGCGGATTCTTTCGGACGGTCGCTACTCTGGTAGACACAGTGGAAGCCGGCCTGGGATTCGCCGGGTTACTCATGCTTCCGCTCGCCGTCTACGCTGGCTACGTCATTCCTCGGCCTTCGATGCACCCGTGGTTCAAATGGATCAGCTACATGAATCCGATCTACTACGCCATCGAGGCCCAGATGGTCGTCGAGTTCCACGGGCGCCAATCTCCTTGCACCGCCAGCATGGTTCCGTCCGGACCTGGATTCGAGAATGTCGGACTGGACCATCAGATCTGCGCAGTCACCGGCGCCAAGGCCGGCCGGCCGTACGTGCTGGGCGACGACTACATCGAGGCCTCCTTTGCGTACTCGTACGCACACCTCTGGCGCAACCTCGGCATATGCCTCGCCTTCTTCGTCTTCTTCGTCTTCACGTACGCCATCGCGGCAGAGTACAAGCAAATGGCGACATCTAAGGGAGAATTTCTCATCTTCCGCAGGCCAGTACTCCCCTTCGCCCGTCAGTCCAGCAAGACGCGGAGCGGAGATGTCCAGCAAACTCTCAACCAATATCTCGGCGAGACGGTGGAGCCAGACACGGTAGAGAAGAGCGAAGATGTCTTCACATGGAACCACATCAACTACGACGTCAGCATCAAGGGCGAAACCCGCCGCCTCCTCAACGACGTCAAAGGCTTCGTCAAACCCGGCACGCTCACGGCGCTGATGGGCGAGTCCGGCGCCGGCAAGACCACTCTGCTCAATGTCCTGGCGCAGCGCATCACCACCGGCGTGGTGAGCGGTGAAGTCCTTGTGAGCGGCTTCCCCCTCGATCAGTCTTTCCAGCGTCGAACTGGCTACGTGCAGCAGCAAGACATCCACCTCGCCGAGGCCACTGTCCGCGAAGCCCTCCGGTTCTCTGCACTGCTGAGACAGCCCGCGTATGTCACGGTCGAGGAAAAATACGAGTATGTGGAGAAGATCATCACGGCGTTGGGCATGCAGAAATACGCCGACGCTGTGATTGGCGTGCCGGGACAGGGCCTGAACGTCGAGCAGCGGAAGCGGACCACCATTGGCATGGAGCTGGTTGCCAAACCTAGTCTCTTGCTTTTCCTGGATGAGCCTACATCCGGCCTCGATTCACAGTCTGCGTGGGCGATCATCAAGCTCCTGAGGGACCTGGCGGATGCGGGCCAGGCAATCCTGTGCACCATCCACCAGCCTTCAGCCGCGCTGTTCGAACAGTTCGATCGGATCTTCCTGCTGGCGAAGGGCGGCAAGACGGTGTATTTCGGGGATCTGGGTGCCGACTCCAAGACCTTGCGGGACTATTTCGAGCGTAACGGCGCGCGGCGCTGCGAGGACCACGAGAACCCAGCCGAATACATCCTGGACGTAATCGGCGGCGCGGCCGCGTCCAAAGAAGGCGCACAGAAATGGGCGGATGCCTGGCTCAACTCCCCCGAGTACAACAGCGTCGTGGCGGAGATACAGCAGCTCGAGCAGGCCAGGAACACCGTCGTGCCCGACGAAGAACATGGCAGCTTCGCGCTCCCCATCCACGAGCAATACCTAGCTGTTCAGAAACGCCTCATCCAGCAGTACTGGCGCTCTCCTTTCTACATCCAAGCCAAGCTGGCCACCTACGTGGTCGGCGGCCTGTTCCTCGGCTTCACCTTCTGGCAGGAGAAGACGTCTGTCCAGGGGCTCCAGAACAAGGTCTTCGCCATCTACATGATGCTGCTCGTCTGCCTCATCGTCGTCGTGCAGCTGCAGCCGCGCCTGATCGCCTTCCGCGAGCTCTACGACGTGCGCGAGCGGCACTCCAAAATGTACCACTGGGCCGTCTTCGTCCTGGCCTCGTTCGCCGTCGAGGTGCCCGTCAACGTCGCCATCGCGTCGCTCAGCTTCGTCGCCTGGTACTTCCCCGTCGGCTGGCGCACGACGATCTCGGACGGCCGGGGCGCGGCCATGTGGCTCATCTTCACCGTCTACCAGCTCTACCACTCCAGCTTCTCGCAGGCCATCGCCATGGTCGCGCCCAACGCCGAGACGGCCGCGATGCTGACCATCCTCTTCTACACCTTCATCCTCGCCTTCTCGGGCGTCGTGCAGCCGCTCGCCCAGTTCGTCGGCTTCTGGCGCTTCGCCTACTACGTCTCGCCCTTCACCTGGCTCGTCTCCGCCCTCATGGCCACCGGCGTGCACGACGTGCCCGTGCGCTGCGCCGCCGTCGAGGTCAACGTCTTCCAACCGCCCGACGGCATGACGTGCGGCCAGTACGCAGGTGCGTTCGCGGCCGCTGCCGCAGGCGCCATTTACAATCCACAGGCGACGAGCGACTGCCAGTACTGCAGATTTGCGGTTGCGGACGTGTTTCTGCACGCTTACAACATGGTCTGGGAGGATCGGTGGAGGAACCTGGGGTACCTGTGGGCCTACACGGCATTTAATGTTTGTGCCTTCTTTGCTGCATACTGGTTGCACTCAGCAGTGGGGTTTGCAAACCTTGCTGGGCGAGTAAAAAGGCTTCTTTTGGTTCGGTGGACATAGAGGAGAGGTGGATCGTTTATAGACTTGGCACCATAAATGGGAAAAACGTCGCTACCTAGCTCTCTTGGCTCACTAAGCCTCCGTGCTTCACGTACTTCCCTAATCTTCGCCGTCAGAATCCGCACTGTGATACGCTTAGGTTTTTCGTTCATTGCTGACCCCTTCCAGCAGCATGATGCAGAAGCTCATCGGGCGCTGCTCCGTGGTCGAGTAGTTCTTCTAGCAGCCGCTCCCGTACCCCTGGACACACGTCAATAGGTAGATAAACCTGGAGAGGAAGGCAGAGCTGGTGATGAAACCGGCCTCAAGTAGCGCAAGGATGTTGGCACGCGCATGCGGTCCAGTAGCGATACCGATCCAACAGCCGCTGCCTGCAAAGGGGAGCTCGGGTACTTAATTGGCTTGGCAGTGGACAATTGCCTGGCCGACGTCGCCATATACCTCCTTCAAGCTTTGCCGAAAATGTGCAGAGCCCCCTAGCTGCGCTTAGCTCTGCCACTTAACGGGAAACCGGGGCAGAAATACCAGACAGCAGATGGGAATATAACCTTCCTCTCACTTGCATGCAAGTGCTGGGTACCACCGCGCGCTCCACGAGGTGCATCATACGGTGCAGTGGTGTGTCCACCGAGGCAAAGTGGTTCGGATCCCTCCCCCGCACCAGCTTGGTTGAAATTCTTGAAGGGGAGGAGCTCTCATTTATGGCTGAGCAGGGTGATTTGAGCTTCTGCGAATCCATTTTTGCGGCGTTGAACTTGAGGGAAGCCACACGAGGAAGTTGAATGATCGCTCCTGAGGCCAGCTGAATTGGCGAGTAAGAGTTGACATATTCCGTACAAGTATTTCCATCGGAATTCGACTCGTGTCCAGACGAACACTCTATTCAGCACTCTCCCTGTTGAAGTTCGTTAGGCCGCATGTAGTGTCTAACCAGAATGGAATGCCGGATTGGGCTTAGTCCCACCTCACGCGTACGTATCGTCTCTGCTAGCTGAGCCCCTTAGAGGGTTAATCGATTATGGTTTCAACACTCGCCGTTCAGGTCTGGGCGACAAGTTCGACTCTCTATGTGTACCTGTAAGTTGATAATGCCACAAACAATGAAATTGAGGCATATACGGACAGGAGCAATTGACCACGAAGAGAAGCGCCACCATTGTTCTCTAGACCGTACTTGAGTATAGTAAATTGATGTCAGCTGGCCAGCGGTAGACATTTGACACAAAGTACAAAAAAAAGTTCGCGAGGTAATTGTAAGGATAATGGGAAAGCAATCGACGGTGTAACACAAAAGATACTGCCGCCGTGAATAACCCCGAGAAAATTTCCAAAAGCAGTTTAGCGTCACTTCCTTGCACACGGATTAACCAACAGCTCACGGGCTTACAGAGAGGTACTCCATCAGTTGCAGAGAGATTCGACGAAAGGCACAAGAATATCGAGCAGATGATCCCCAAACTAAGCTGGATATTATTCGTTCCTTCAGCACTCCGCCGCTAGAACCTCTTGCGCATCCCGCAGCCGAGGCATCATGACGGACTTTAGCGCTGATTCATGTCTATTGCGGGATTTGTCACCCGCTAAGTCCGGCTAGTTTGTCAGCCTTTGCATGTATCTTTGAAGAGATCGACTTGGATTGCATGATTTCTTCCAACCTTCCAAATTCGGCCGAGGCAATACTTCGGCACTTTCTCGCTAGGTGACGACAAGTGTACCAGCCATTTCAATGGCCGTGAACAAATTATAAAGGCCTGGAGCACGTCGGAGAATACGGCGGTTACCAAGAACACCTGATTCCTCCTTCTTACATTGAACAACCAAGGATACTCGTCAAAATGACTGTTCGCTACACGGTGTGTCTTAGCTCGGAGAGTCTCCAGTACATGGGTAACTTACTGATAGCTGTCAAGATCCTCTTCCCAAAAGGCTCCATCTTCAACATGGACCACTACATTAAGGTCCATATGCCGCTAATTCAGCAACACTTTCCGGAGATGCTTAAATGGGAAGTCTCGACACTTCCGGAAGATGCACCGTATATGGTGGTAACCCGGGTAGAATGGACCAGCGCCGATGCATTTGACAGCATGCATCACGTGGAAGCTGGGAAAAAGGTCTTCGCAGACGTCGCGAACTTCGCAAGTGGTCCTCCCATTTTCATGAAGGAAACCCCTTTGGCGAGCGCCCCCTAAGGTAAGTTTAAGGAAGGAAGCGGCCCCTTCAGACAAGAAATGAATCACCCGGGATGACATGCTTAATACCAATAGCGACCTTAACGTGGCCAATAGTCCAGGTTCGGAGCTGAGATGCTGCATTGGAAACGCATGGTACTATATCAACTGGAACATAACTCCATCTGGACGGATGTATCTAAGGACGAACCAACTCCGAATAGACTTCTATCCCGTCAATTAAAACGATCCATCTTTCTAGGATCCACTTCCATGCCACCCCCTGAGAAAAACATGCCGCACCACTCTCAAAGCATCGTATAACCGCCCGACGCCGAGATAGTCTGGCCCGTCACCCATCCCATCAGCGGCTCCACGAGCGCGACAATCGCGTGCGCCAGCTCTTCCGCCGTGCCCAGCCGGCCCTGCATGGCCGTCGCCGCGCTCACGTCCGCCAGCGCCTTCTGCGCCGCGGGCAGCTTCATCGACGCGTCCAGCGTGTCCGTGGCCGTCGGCCCGGGCGTGAC